>JAEIII010002437.1:0-19173 GCA_018905755.1 Drosophila ohnishii | reverse complement strand
TATTTATTCTAGCAATATAAAATCTTTAAGTCCCATACCGGTATTTATGTAAGTTAAATTGCAATATTTTCGACTGTTTAAACCATACAATTCGTGGTATTCGCTTCTGTTTTTGTGCATCTAATGCAATCGTATAGAAATTACCTAAATCCCAATTGTTGATTCGTTAAACTGAATTTTAATTTCTATCGTTGAATGGAATTTCAATATTTTTTGAGGATTATTTTTGAGTGGCCATCAGTCAGTCGGCTGTAACAGCTGTGCATCGCCGGCATCGCTGGCATTTCCAAATGTTCATTCTTCAGTGTCATCTCCACCCGTTGGCTGTTTTTGCCTCTTTCGGAATTTCGGGAATCCATTTAGAATTATTCATTTATGTGCGGAATCATTGTGCCGCAGCAATTGCCAATTAGAAATTCAATTCAAACGTTTTGTAAAATGCAATTAGCGTGTTGTAATTCTAATTGGAATCATTTCGTCGTGCGTTGTTGCTGCCTCCGCGTCGCCCTTGATGCAACGGCATGTGCATTTAAGTCCTGCCTAATTGGATTATTTTTGGCTCAGCGTTATGAAATGCGAGCGCGGGGAGACTAGGTGGTGAACTATCATTTCGGTGCAGGAGCAGTAAAATGAATTGTATTTCGGATTTTCCAACAGCCCTGCTGATGCGTGTTCAGTTAAAATGTGCGGATAAATCCAAGGGGCGTTTTGAAAATGTACATAAAAAGGCATGCAAAAAGGCAACGTTTCTGAAATATAGAAGTGCTTC
The DNA here is from genome assembly GCA_018905755.1 of Drosophila ohnishii. Lineage (NCBI taxonomy): Eukaryota > Metazoa > Arthropoda > Insecta > Diptera > Drosophilidae > Drosophila > Drosophila ohnishii. The sequence continues at coordinate 18,404 of JAEIII010002437.1, read as the reverse complement.
TGATATTCCCAACTGCGAATTTAGCAACACACTTCTATCGAAAAACTTTAAAAAAATGCAATGCAAGACGCACATATGTACATATATAAATTTTTAGGGCCAAAAATCATACTGTCTTTGCTACTATCATAAGTAATTATTTAAGTCAATTTTCAGCAAAATTGGATGGATACTTGTATACTGTAAGCCAAAAAATATTCAGATGTTTCAATGTTTGAAATTACTAGGCCTTGATATATATGTAGATTCTGTTTAAATACTCAAATACAAACCTGACAACAGTGACAACCCCAGGAGGGAAGATTCTTTTAGCAAGCGCCCAGCATTTACAATTATGAACTCATCGGTCTCCATCTCCAAGTCGGGAGACTTCTTCTACGGCTGGGATCTTCTCTACAAGACGGTCCAGTCCGAGGTCAACAAGAAGGCGGACTTGCTGATTGCTCTCGTTCACTTCCTGCTGACCAAATACTACAACTTTCGGTGCTTGGGCATCGGCGATGATAAAACATTGCTGGATGACGAGAAGGGCAGTGAGCTGCTGCCGGAATGCTGGAACGATGACGACGCCAAATACTCGCTTCGCTACGTGCACGACAAGCAGCTCTATCTGCTCCTGGGTCATATCACAGACGATGTCCTGCTGGTCAATGTTATGGATGTTAACACCAAAAAGGTGTCCAATATCTGCGTCACCCCGGACACCCTGGTGGTCGTTATCAAAGGCGACATTAACACCCTGATGCCGAACGCTTCGGAGATCGTCGATCGCTGTCGCAATGAGCTGCTGGACCCGGTCTTCACTGGCAACTCGCGTGAGGTCACCACCCAGACGACCATGGTCATAGAACGCATAGATCGCCCATGTGTTCTCAACCCGAGACGTGGCGCTTTCTACATGCCCCGCGGAATTGATCCCCGCCCTTATGGCTTCTTTTTTTAAATAATAAAAGGGTTTGAAGTTATGATTAGCAAATAGTATATGCCACTTTTCAAACACTTATTGGTAGCAGTAAACCATTAAACCTGACTCAATTTTTCCGGACATTTGGCTTCCGTCTAACAAATTCAAATACCAATGCCGCCGTAGAGGCAACAAAAATGTGTGGGTGAGTAAAGAAAACGGGCAAATTTGTGTAATAAGCATCCAATTAAAACTTTTTCACACAATGCAACCCAACCCGGAGCAACTAAAAAGTCGACGGACTAACAATGAATGCAGAGTGTCTAACGGCGCGAGAGAGAGGCTACCAGAGGGTGCGATGGCCGCAGAGGAGTGCGGTGTTGGGGGAACTTTGCTCTCGACTGACTGTGTCGCCCATTTAACGAGCTGCAAAAATGTGAGCCGGCTGAAAACCGTTAGTAGTATTTATCATACGACATGGTACCCGTCCGACGACAGTTTTGTGGGCTCGGGGGGCATAAAGGATTTCCGCTTGGTTGACTGAAATATGAGCAGATTTTCGACAATGCGATGCTCTTCTAAGTACAACCACACAGACACATTGGAAAACTCACTACAATTCATTATTCTGCGTGGAATGCGTTACATTTCATTCCAGACACCAAACTCAATCATCAGCGCGATAATGACAGTGATAATTACAATCATGGTTATTGTCTTCCCCATACATATATATGTACGCAGACATATGTATATAGATCATGTTGTGCGACAATGTGAGAGGCGTGTTTGGATTTCGCAATCGCAAAATGTTTCGCTTTATGGTTTCCGTCTATGTTTCTCCCCTGTTCTGGTTTTGACTTGTTCTCCATGTGGGGGTTGTGGGATGTGATAAAAATAATCCATTGGCAGACACAGACGAGATGGAAACAGAAGCCGAGAGATGAGAAAGAAATCTGGAGTTCTGCACACTCCCAATGTTATGATGGCTTATACCGTGCTTGGTGCTTAAGATGGGTATGTTACTTTGGTTTAAAAATTGTAAAAAAAATAATAGGCTAATAGGTCTGGTTGCAGATTGTTTATATAAAATATATGTTAATCTGGTATCTTCATTCGTACTTATATTGGTTTGGTACTGTCTACAACTTTGATTTATATCTTGTAACCTTCATTGGACTACCGGGTATTTCATAGTCGTGGCTCACAACTATATTACTTCCTTTTGTTTTGGCTCTTTCGGTTACAATACAACACTTGAACATTGTTTTGCACTTGGCTCCAGCGCTGCTTCTCTTTCTATATGACACCCCCTCACTTTTACCAACTCCACCACATCCCTGACATATTTTTCAGTTTGCTCACGTATTAATTGCTCAAGTGGAAGCGACAAGCTAAGTGAAAAAAAACAACAGCATAGCAAGAAGAGGAATTTCTTATTGACCGAAACATGTTTTTGATGTTTCGCCATACTTGTGCACAGGAAAGTCTTACTTGCTATATATAATAGGGATATCCCTAATGGGTGTTCCTTTATTTTGATTTATGAAGGTTTCTGTTTAATGTTGAATTGAAATGAGACTAAATTAATGTCATTATTTCTGAAGTGTCCGAATTATTCAATTAGTCTAATGTGCTAGGGTAGGTTTAACCTTTTCCACGTTGTAGAAAATTGCAATATTATCCGATTTTCAATATATTTTCTTTTCCGCTTTAATCTTCGTGAATTCGTTTTGTTGGGTATATCTTTCCCCTTATCCTCTTGCGATTTCAATTTTGCACAAAATCTATTTTCAGACTGATAAATCAGATTAGCTTCTCCTTCGACCACCCATACACATAGATTTGAGAGGGCTTCCATCAGCACCACACTCATTTCATTCCACCTTATTCCTACCCCCAGTGACCTCACATTTCGAGTGTGCGAGAGTTGTTTGTGAGATGTTTAAGGGTACAGTACAACTTCAGTGGCACGAATCACTTTTTGCAGTATCCTGAAATGAAATCTGCTTAAAATAAAAATTGTGTTAATGTAATGTATGTTATTATGTCGGAAACACGTAAGGATCTTTTTCGAAGACAAGGTTCGTCTTATTCCCAGCAATGACATTACAGCAGTACTCATATTTTAAGTGCGCATTGCAAAAGCTTCTTTTCTCAATAAATAGAATTTAATTTTAAATTCCCATTTGAAACCTTATTTATCTTACAAATTCTATATATTCGAGTTCTGATTTGCTGCGAAAGTATTCGCATAGCTTTCTAGCTTCCAGTTTATATTACCGAAACTTATACGGAGTGACTTTTGAGCCGGGGAAGATCGACTGTATTTCTTTTTTGCTGTATTTGATCCTCCTGCAATATCCATCAATGCAGACATCTGAGACATGGACTGCATATCAAACAAGCACAGGCGGCTGACTACATGTTTAGGCGAATGTCTGAGGATTTGTATATTTAAATCGGAGGCACTCCGTGAATGCCGATTGCATACTACTGGCCACTGAAAGTGCTTCACGGAAGTCGTAAATCGTGGCAAGAAGCCGAGCTGACCGAGGACTTCGAGGGAGTGGCGGTGCAAATGTCAATAGTGTGAAGCGAAGGCTATTTATATGGAAATATCAAACGATTCCCCAGACAGACAACGGTTCGCCCATCCACCACAAAAGTATTTATAGGCCGGGCCTAACCCATTAATGGATCCCGAGAAAACGAAAGGGAATGCTATCTATCTGTTATGGTTCAATAGCATTTCCCACTCATCTTTTCATCTTGACCGACAGCCCATCAGCAGCTGCCGCCTGCCATTGCCCCGAACAATTCATCATCGCAACTTCAGAAAGTGCAGCCAATTTTCAACGCCCCATAACGGAATGGCCACTTAGACAGCTCAGATTTTCTAGGCACTGGCACTGGCTGCCGGAATTGGTACAGAAGTGTGCTTGGCTGTTTAGCATAAGCCGCTCAAGAGGCCCATGCCGATGACGACAACAATAGGAAAACAAAAGACCCCACACTCTCGGCACTTCGGAAGAGACACAATCCGAACTCATCGAATCTTCTCAAATTAAATCCCAAATGCAGCAAATTGAATTTCGGGCCTCACTCTTTCTTTTCACATCTTTGTCCGGGATTTTCCCTCTTCTACTTCAATGATGTTTGTGTTAAAGTAATACCCTAGCTTGTTTGTGATTATGCTCAACATATGTTGACAAAGTCGGGGGAAGGGAAACCGAACTGAAACCGAAACAGAAACATGGACCGCACATGAGAACACAGAAATGCAATTGAGACCAAACGGAAGCCAGCTTCTGTCCCTCTTTTTTTTGGTTGTGCACATTCTTTTTATTTTTTAGCTGTGCCTTGCTGAAGAATACATTATATGTAGTTATGCATATGGCATATCGTTTTTTAAGGAGTGAAGAGAACTTTAGAAAATGGTTTTATTTATTTAAGTTGCTCTTAATAGTGAACTATAAATAATAACTTCTTAGGCCTTCTTTATTTCATTAGATTTAATTGTGAAAATAATAGGTACAAAATAAGTTAGTAATAATTATACAATGTTTATATGCTTAAAGTTATAACTTTACATTATCATTATCATTATAGGAGCACAAATTCTTGGTAAATAAACAAGCCACCTTGTCTGTTTCATTTTAAACCTCCACACTTCTGAAATTCTTATTGTCTTAATATAATTATAATTTTTCTAAAGGCCAATAAGTTCAACCAACTGAATTGGGTGCGATTGTGGTATTATTCTTACAACAATTGAGTTTCTTTTTAATCTCGAAATTTCTGGTGGTATTGGTGCCAAAAACTTTGCTCATTCAGCAAAGTTACTTCTCATTTTTTGTTCTATTTAAATTTGAACATAAATTAGAAAAATTGCTTTTTCAGCAGAAAGAAAAAAGTTTTATGATGACTTCTGCTCGTATTATGGCCTCATTGTATCTCATGCAAATTGTCACATGAATATGAATGCAATTCCGCTGTGTTTGTTGCACTTTAAAATGCGTGCTGGGGCAACTGTGGGACTGGAACTGGAAATGGAAATGGAGATGGAAATGGAAGTGGAGGGATGCGACCAGGGCAGGGATCGGCAGAGACGGAGCTGGACAAATGGACGACCGCCGAGGCGTCGAGGCCCCACTGGAGGCATGCAAAATATGTAAAACCAGAAAAAGAAAGTTTAGCAGGCGAACCATCGAGATACCCTAAAGAAATCATTTTAACATGCACTTACAAAAATTCATAAGTAGGAAACAAAACTGTCAAGAAATGTCATAATAATTTTAACTTTAATTGAAGAACTTCAAATCGTACGTTTTTAAATTCTTTAGTCTGTTGAAATTTACCTTAAAATTTCCCAATACGAATTTTGGTAAAGTTACCACTTATAAGGTTTCTTGGCTGGAAACTGACAATTAATTAAACAAAACTCCTGATTTTGATCTTCGACTAATTATAATTATGACAATTAAATTGCTTATTAATGTATGTGGTTCAACCAACACTTCGAGTTAGCAAAAGATACCAATTAAATTTCTCATTAAACATACAATAAAGAAATATAGATTAAGCATAATGACTTATAATTTAACTTGACAAAATGAATATCTTATATTTTGTTTGGACAACCCCAAAATGACTTAATTGAGAAGCAGATAATTTCAGTTCTTGACTTTAGGAATTCCCGGGATTCCGCTTATTTGAAGTGCTGCCAAGTCCCTTCAGGGCCGAAATGTTCCCCGCCCGTTAGGGTATGTTGACGAGGGGCAGAAGAATTAAATCGTCTCTATGCGTCACGGGGCATTTGAGGCAGTTTAGTGGAACGGAGGAGAGTGAGGCTGACTTCGTTGACTCTGAATGGCCTGGCATTTGGCATTCGGTCGTCCGTCGTCACTTGAGAGCTAAGCGAATGCGGGCTCTAAAAAGTGTATGTATAAAAAATAAAAGAGAAATGAGACGGCATAGGCAAAAAAGAAGAATTAGAATTGGCATGGACTGCCAATGAATTTAGCAGCGGGGCAATGTCAATGCACTTTTGGCGGGCTACAAAAATAGACAGCCCGCAGAAAGCGTTGAGGTAACGGGTTTGCAAGGGAACTCCATTTAGGTGGAACATTTTAAATTGAAAAGGAAAAAAGCAATACCCAATTGAGAAGATTCGGCTCATTGGCATGCTAATGTTTTAGATTTTTTTTTGTCTAGCTCCCCCAGGCTTCTTGACCCTTTTCGGGAATTCAAAACCTACGAAATTACGTATGCCAGCAACACACGGAAATATCCAATAAAATTAACTACTTTGATTCACAAAACAAACAAAAGAAATCAAATAATAAATTCAAAGGTTAATACTCTTTGAAAATTTCGATAAAATTGAAAAGAGTTGTTTGGAAATTTCAGTCACGCTCGTATTTCCTGTCCTCGAAACATAGAAAACTAACAACCAGCCTAATATCTATTAACACGTTATTTTTCCGTCCTTGGTGCCCGGGTCCTGTTCAGATAAGATCTCCCTGTGACCCGTGGTACGTGGCTATTGTTTGCAGTCCTCACAAACACTTACACCCCTGCACTCACACACTGTTCCCTGGCAAAGGACTAAGGCTTTGTTTCTATTGATTTTCCCGGCCCTTCTTTGTGGCAATATCTTGCTTTCGTGCTGGACAATTGTGTGTGAAGTACATCTACCTGAAAGTGCAGCCCGGAAGGACAACAGCTGCCATAATGGCAACGGAAGGTGTCAAATCAGGAAGGAAGTATCGATTTCTATTTAAGCCTCATCGAAGCATGTAAACGATAGTTTCTACATTTGTTTTTTAGACAGGAAAACTGAATATTGCTTTTTATAGAATATTCTTTAGCAGGTAGTTTTTTGGATTCAAAGTATTTGTTTTTCGATTAATCTGCTACTGAATGTTATTAATTGTTTAATTATAATCTTTTATATGTGAGTCTTGCTTATTATATAATCTGTAGTTTGTTTTTAAATCCAGATTAAACCTTCTCATTAAAAAGTGTTCATTCTTGCTTACCTTTTAATAACGTGCTTTACCAACCAAATCTTTATTAGAGCCTCTTTTTTCTTAACTGCATTGGGTTGAACTAATTCTCTAATGAAGTGAAGGTAATTGGAGCTATTAAAATGTGTGGTGGCCGTAAACTGAATGTAGTTTATGTCAAAGGCAGCCAGAGGTTGTTAGTCTAAGAATAGTGTTCATTAAATATGGCTGGACGTTAAAACACGAGATTTTTCAATTTCTTATTAGTTAATCCAAATAAAATATTTCAGATTTATAGAATTTTCACTCGAGTTAACTCAGGGTTGATAAAACTTCACACAAAATTGAGCTATGGATAAATAGCCAAACTGTTTTGGCAAATTCCAATTGAAAGCTGATACTTTCAAAAGGTACTAAAAAATAAACATGTTAAGTGCTATGTCGATTATCTATGGTGTATTAAAATTCTGGATTAATCAATCAAATGATATTGAGTTCACAGCATATACTTAGTTTAGTCACCCATCCGCTACCCCTTGACTTTATTGATATTTATTCAATCCACACAGTTATGGGCTGCTCTCCATTTTCACTTAGCCCGCAGATCGTCGGCCCGAGTAAATTATATTATACAAATGTCGATTATCTTAATCTCGCACCCGGCGTCCGGGGCATTCATCAATCATGTTTGGCTGCCTGCTCTCTGGGCAAATGCCACTTCACCATGCCCCATCTTGTTGTCAGCTGGTGGGATTGGGAGCCAAGGGGTGGGATATAGGGGTTGCGGGTGGATGGGATGTAGACATATATATGTGTGAATTGCTCCAGTGAACTCCGAGTGGATGATGGGGCGGTGGGAAACATTGTTCCCAGGGCTGGACAGACGTTTGTCAACATTAACTACACTTAATTCAAATTGTCAGCAGACATGTCACATCTCAGCGGCTCCTCCCCGGCCATTTTCACCCCCTTGTGCTACACGTTGCATAAATTACGCCATAAAGCTGCAAATTGTCGCCAGCAATTGAAAAGTTTCGCTGTGCGTTAAATTGCATAAAAACTGCAACAATTATAGCATGTGTGGCACGCACAAGGATTCATTTTGTCCGGCAATTAATGACCAGCAAATGATTCCAGCTACTCCAAGAGCCCAGCTCCACTCCACTCAGCTCAGCTCAAGTGAACTGACCTGGGGCAAAGTGAAGAGTTTGAATTTCCACAATTTGCATTTGCAACGCGGCTTCCGTGGGGCGCGTTTCTTTAATTGCCGATCAGCTTTTTTGTAATTGTTCTTTATGTTTGTTTGCCTTTCATTTCCTTTCCCTCCCCTCCCTGGCTCTCCTTAGGGGTCTTTCTTTAGCTCTTTATTATTTGCATGCCTGCGAAGTGTTGAAGTGCAGCTGCAGCTGCCTCAACTGACGACTTCAAGTGAGTGCCTGGTCGGGTGAAATCTGGAATGGATCCAAGTAATTACCGAGTGGAGGTGGCAGTGTTTGCCGGTTAGTGCAATTGAGTGTTTCGCATAGTTTATTATGATTTAACACATTTTATTGAGATCTTTTAATAGCTTGAGTTGCTTGGTTGCTTGCTTCTAAGGCGAGGTTTTTTAGTGAAATTAATAGGAACATGATCATGACTAATTCACTTTGCCTAATTATGGTGGAATTAATGAAAAACTTTAGTTAAGCAAGGCGGAAGGCAGAAGACAAAGGATTTTGGGAACATGTTTCTAAACACCAAAAGAAAGAGAAATGTTGCTAGGGGCATGTTGACTCTGCTAATGCTGAACTGGACTTACAAAGTTATTTACTACTTTAATAAGTAAATATTATTTAAAATAATGTAGGAATTCAGAACAATTTTTGAAATTTCAAGTTAAGAAAAGTTAAATTTTGGTTCGTAATACTCTTTAAGGCCGCATTGTGCCTACATACAATTTCCAGAAGTTCTGGGCCAACATTAAGCCTTCTTAATGACCCAACTTGAAGCAATTCCCTCCTCGGGAATTCCACGCACTTTCCAGAAATGTGTCTGTGGCACACGTGTCGTCGCCAGTGGGGCAATTCAATTAACCTGTACGGCATCTAGTAATTTGCTTAGACGGCCGACCGACCCACCTTTTCCCCAAAAGAAGGGTGGAGAGCTGTCGTTCCGTTTACCACCTTTGGCTTTACCTTTTCTGAAATACTTTGCACATAAAACTAATTTCCAACGACTGAATATTAAACACAATTTTCAGCCCAAGCGAGTGTGAGATAAGATGGGCTCGCCTGCCGCTGTGAGTGTGTAATACCAAATGAGGCGAAAAGCCAATCCTGGCCAGACGGCGCTTTGAAACATTACGCCGAAGCAGAGCAGTCTAGGAATGGTTCACCTTTCTCGACCTTATCAATATTCATAACTTCTGCCGGTGGGGGAAGGCAGTAGCTCCGAGATACTCTCCGGGATGCGGTACTAAAAGAGATTTATGCCTTAAGTTCTGCACGCTCCCTCGACGATTGATAAAATTTAACACAAATTGACTGCGCCACATAAGCCTCGAACAATTTCAGACACTCGGGGCTCCGCTCCTTCCCGCCCCCTTTAATTTAACGCCACGCCTAACTCCAATCTGTGCCGCACTCATACAGCGGCCGAAAGAAATGAAGAAAACATTGAATCAGCATAAAATCTACATTATGAAAAGCTTCGGCTCCACGCTTCGAGTACGAAAATTTTATTAAAATTACCCACCCCATCCGGGTTTTTGTGAAACTGGCGAACCGGCGGCATGCGGCAAGCCCGATCCTGGTCCTGGACTTTTCTACCTGGCCCGGTGATAAAATTAATAGCCTACGCCTGGTTTACGACAGCCGAAACAGACGACGCCGGCAGAACAAAAAATAGCAATTGCCTCGAAAAATGTTCAAAAAGCTTTTTTGGGGGATAATTTCCAGTCCTCTAGTAGTCTTTGTCATGGCCCTGAACAGCTCCTGCCCACTCCGCCATCCCTTTGATAGCAATCACGAAGCTTCATTTCATGGCGAGGCAGACATGGAAATATTTTAAGTAATTTCAGCTAAAATATGTTCACGATAGCCACGGATAGGCCATGACTATGGTGGCATGTTGCTAATTTAGTGGGCTGGAGCCGAGGCAGCGCAAGAATGTTAGCTGCCATCTATGGAAAGATTCTATTTAGCCGGAATGTCGCCACCAGATTGTATTAATGTGGCACAACCTAGGGGTTTTTGGGGGTTTTTATTTTGATTTCTTTAGAAGGTATTTTCAATTTAAAACTTAAATTTAAGTTTTTGTAAGTTAGCGATAATAATTTCTGGGCTTAAATTTAGTGTTTGGATTTAAAAATGTATACTTTAATGTATCATTGTTGTATATTCAAATGTACAAAGGTCTTGAGAATTGCAGAATGCAACTAAAATTCCCAAGTACAAATTCAGCACCACATTGGTACGGATAAAGTTTTAGCGAAATGTAATAATAAAACAAAACAAACAAATTAATTACTTTAAGAAGAGATTTTACTTAAACGGACGAGAAGACAATTAATAATAAAGTTGTTTTACAATATTTTCATAAAGAATTTAAATATATTAAGTAACTTCAATTAAAATCCCAAATTTCCTTATAGCATTTTGAATGCTCAAAAAAATTTGCTAGATTTTCCCAAAGGCCCAATTGCCTGAAAAAGAAACCCCATTTTCAATATTATCCCTCTTTCATTTTATAACAGCAATACAAAATTCATCTTTTTTGTTACAAGTCAGTGAATCCGGCAGCAGCAGTCAACCCGCAAGGTTGGTTCGGAGAGTGGGTTGCTATTTGTGGAAGGGGAAAACAAATTGCAATTGCATCGGGCAGGCTATATCCGTTAGCCTGTCTTCTCATCTGAGTTATTATTGCGGGGAAGTTTCCATTTTTTTGTATTATTAATTTCCATTAACTAAATACCCGCTGAGGCCTGCCATTTGTTGTTATGGTTCTGTTCTTTTTTCATTTATTTATTTTTTCTTTCGCCATGGCCTCCATCGGGCTGGAAAATTCCTTATAACAGAAAGGCGCCCAAAATAAAAATTGGGAAAAAAGGAATTGCGTAAAATTCGTCTGTAGGAAATGCGGCAGGAACATGCGGGCTTCAAATGAAAAAACCGAGCCGGGCGTCTATGTAGGTCAGTGTATACGTACAGTGTATATTGTTGGTTCACACTCGGGCCACCGACACACAGTCACACGCTCGGGACCAAAGTCAACATGCACTTGCACCGCACGATATTACACATACGCCCCAATGGCACAGAAAGCTGGGCGAAAATGGGGTGACAGGCGGCGGACGGGCAGACTTTCCGCAGTCTTTGGCCAGGCCCATTACCACAAAAGTGTGTTTGGATTTTTAGCGCCTTCGCCTTGCTCCCACATTCAAGTGTTTGACTTGCCTCACTCAACTTTTCACTCTACTCGCTTTTCCCAATTTTTTTGGTGGTTAATTTTTGTAGTCTCGACATAAACATATATATATCTGGGCCAAGCCTGGGAGAGGGCAAGTGCAAGTAATTGTTATAATGGTCCAGGAATATTCATGTGCTTGTGTGCGGTAGTTATTTGCTTACTTTACAATGCGCAACTCGGAGGTGGAAGGCTCCACGGCTTTAATATTCCCTCATAAACTGCGTTGGTTGGCGGCTTTTTGCTTCAATTAGCAACAGCCATAATTGCGGCTTATTTACATTCTTTTTGGGCGCAAATTTTAGTTGCCAGTTGGGTTAATTAGCCTGCCTCGTAAATTATGCAGTCGATAAATGGGTAAATTTGCTGAGGCATTAACACAAACAAGAGTGGTAAATGGATTCCTCTTATTAACACTTACATATGTTAAATGTTCATAAGAAGTACAGTAGCCCCGCGGTCAGTAAAATGGATGTAAGGGTATTTATTTTAGTATAAAGTCATCAAAGAAACATGATAGAGAATAAATAATAGTAAAAACATAAATATATGGTAAAAAGGTCAAATTCATAATAAAATAAAATAATATAAAACCACAAGTTTGGGCAGAGAAGACCAATAAGTAACCACAATTTGAATACAACATAATTAATTACCAAATGATGAATTTATTTAATGGAAGCAGATGTAATCGGAATATGTTATTGTATTTACCAAACTTTTTCTGATTTAAATAGCAAACATATTTGAATGCGAATAGATTCCTCCTTCAACCTCATTGAAAATCAGAAGGGAAATGCTTTTGTTTTCATTCAGTACTGGAACATTTGGCGCCAACTTCCTAAAACAATAAAAAGGAGGACGACGACGACAAGAAGTCAAACATCCGTGTATAATTTATGCTGGCGCCATCGTTTCGTTTTCATTCATGAGGCTGGCACTCTCATTAAAATAAAATAAAGTTGGCTAGAAAATGTCAAATAACAGAGGCTCGGCACTAACTACAACTACGCTCGAATGGCGAAAATGTGTTAAGCATATGCAAAACGCTGCGGCGATAAAAACGCCACATTGACCAGACAGACGGTTTGACACACAATCACGGCGAAAAAACAAGCAGGAAAAAAGACAGTAATAAGATAACTAAACAAAACGCCATCTCAGAACACCGCCATTAATTATATTTCATTTTTCTGTCAGCCTCCTCGTCTGTCTCCTTGCATCGCTGATTGCAAATGATAATTTATCTCTGCGATATGCATTGATAGCACCGAGCCATCCATATGTGAGAGGCGTGGGGACGCGTTAAGCGGCTTGTTGAGTTGGTTTCGGCTCTGATATCCCTCGCCCTCTCTGGCCGATAAATCATTTCGTTTATGACCGCCGACGTTGTCGTTGAATTATTGGCGACAATGTGGAAGCTTTTCCTCTTTTTTTCTGAACTGGTGGCGCCGACACTCCCGGGTCTCCAGCTCTCCTTCCGACAATGACGAAGGCAGACTAACTTGAATCTTTTGTGCGTCGTCTTATATATCTACATATGGACAAGTTTATGGGATTGTGTTTAGGGTGTGGGCCTCCGATGACTGGGCTGTTTAGAAGCTTTTCAAGGAAGCACTCAATTAAGGAGGGATCATCCTAGCCTCTTTTTAACGAGTTAAAGCTGAAATAAACATATATTTAGAAGCCTTACAAATAGAATGACGAGGCTTTTCCATTAATTACAATTTAATTGATACAAAATATTTATTTTTGAGAAATCAGAAAGAAAAGCGCTTAATTGTTATGGTGGGTAAAAGTGCTCAGGCTCAATCTAGAGCCTCCAATTAGAGCTGAGCTTCTTTGTGGATACTGTGACAAGTTTTTAAGTTTTTAATGTATTAGTGAAAACGGAATGTTGTTTAAAAAACATGCTCCCAGAACTCACCCAATTATTTGCCTAATTTTACCCCATTTTATTTTCTAATTAAGTTTTTGAGCCGTGAAACAAAAATACCTTTGAACTTGCTTTCTGCCTGCCCACCTGGCGGCCAACCCTTGCAAAGCTGTGACCCAAAAAAAGTGAATGAAAGGCAAAATCTGAAGACCCAAAAAAACTTTTTACCTTAAGCTCTTAAGTACTTGGAAAAGTTGGACAAATCCCCATTTTCTGGTTGGCAGAGGTTAGGGGATTGGGTACTTAAGTAAACTGAATTGAAATAAAACTAATTGCTAATTGAGCACCGTGCTAGGCAGGTTGGAAGGGGATCTAAACCCAACCGAAATCGGACTAATGACAGTTAGCGATGACGTGTAAGGGGCCAGTCAGCCTGGACACACGTAATTACCATGTTCGGCGAAAGCGGAAACCTTTCCCACAACTTTGGACTGTCCATCTCGGTCTCTTCCGTCCGTTCCCTTTAGTTTGGTTATTGTTTCGACTTTGGCTGTCCCACTTTTACGTTTTAAATCCGCCCGGCTTCCTTTTTGTCTATTATTGCTTGTTGTTGGGCACAACCTCATCGCCCCCCTTGGCCATGTTGTTCGTTTGGGGTTTTCTTGTAATTTAATTTTGCGGTCAACCGACATGACACAGGAAGCACGGAAGGCATAAAGTAGCTGGCAGCGCGGACCGCAGGCCAGAGCCGCAGAGGAGCATCCTTTTCTAGCTACTTTCCTCTAATTTCATGCCATGCCTGCTCTGGCGCCTGATTCTGCTCCGGATGTACTTGGAAAAATCTCTGTGACTTCTACGGAAAATAAAAAACAGAATAAATGAACCGTAGTGAATATCGCGGATATTTATGGATTTAATTTTTTCTTAAATAAAATTTGATTTCATCTTAACATTTATTAAGGTGCGTTAGCTTTTGGTATGAAACATACAAAAGAAACCAAGGCCAAAGCACACAAGCGGCCACTACGCATTTTCAGCTCACAGTGCACTATAATTCCCAACTTTTTCTAGCGGTAAAAATACAAATATTGTTCAAATTTAAATTACCTTTAACAATTTGTTTTATTAAAGAATAAAATATATGTTTTTGATTAAATAGTAATTTCTTGTAGTGTATATATATGCCGGAAGTAGGACTGCAGCCATTTTACAGCTTTTGCCAACATTTCAGTCAAGTGCGTTGGCGTTTCCGCTGATGTTGGCACGTGTAGCGGCAACATTTTGCTTTTCCGTCACGCTCTTCTTCTTCGAGGGGTTTTGGGGTAGGTTTTGTGGAAGTCTTTGTGTGTTTTGACACTCTTTTCGCATTAATGACACGGCACGAGCATGGTGGCTGTCTACTTATGAGGTGAATTTGATATTATAAGCATTTGAACGCGGTTCTATTGAAAATTAGATGCCGTTTTGTGAAGCAATATTTTCTTTGTCAATGGGTTTAGTTTGTTATGGTGGCTAAGTAATTATTAAATTGGTAAAGAAATTAAAAAGTATAGTATTTATTATTCAAACGTAGTAAATGAGGAGCACATACCCTTTTCCTTTTCGTCATGCTCATTCGTTATCAGTTAAGAAGACCTTGCTTTAATACATTCTAATATTATTGGATTTTATCTTTACGTTATAATTAAAAAATGCTCTCTTCTTTCATACAAAAGCTCCTTGGCAACTTTGACCCGAGGTAAGGCTGATACTTAAAAACTCACTCTGTAAACGTAAATGAGGTGCGCCCCTAGTCCTGTTCTGGACCAAACGTGTGCTAACAATTTTTTAGCGGCTGCTTAAAGAAGATGGATAAAAAATAAGGGTCGGTTCTCTTTTGGGTCGTTTTCTTCCCCTGTCTTTGTTTCGGCTATTTTTTCTCAACCTCCTTCCTTCGTGCTTCTTCTTTTGGGCATCCTTTTTGTCCTTTGTGAGTACAATTGTGTATGTGGGTCCTAATAGGCTTTTGTGTTTGTCTCAGTTTACACGCCTTTAGGCTGGACCAACAAAAACGAGCTGTCCGGAATATAATTTCTATATATTTTTAGAACAAACCCAGCCGATTTGATGGACTCAAATATATTTATCTAATTTGTGTATTTTTTGTTTACTTGTCTTTGCAGGTAAGCGATGAACTTTGAGTGGTTTGTGGAACATCAACTTGATGAGTGGTAAGAATAATTAGAATAGCTTAAGAGTTATAAGAACTAAGTTCGAGGCTCGAGGTTAAACGCACATCAATTGGGCTTGGTTAGACAACAGCATGATCCTAATGAACTTAATTGCGGGATCCCGCTGTGTTTGTTACTAATCGAAACTCAATTTAATTTGATCGAAGAGGACAAACCCACTATCTCATATGCTCAAGCGTTAACACAATTAAGCAAATCATAAAATCAATTAGGCGAGCATTGCATTTCATCTTAATGTCCACTGACTCAACAAATAAAATGGCGCAGCCAATGTCAAACAATTTGATACGGAGACACGCACACAGGCACCCCATTAAACACACACTGTGACACACACTCACGGGAGACGGCGGGGACAAACATCTGCCCAATTAGAGCATTAAACCTAATGCCAACACGATTGCAATTAATTACCGAAGAAATTAAATTCCATGTTCAACACGTAAATGGCGAATATAAAGCGCGCCACCACTCCGTTCTGTTACGTTCCGTTACGTTCCTTTTCCGTGGGCCACCATTATGTGTGGTCATACCGTCGCCTCTAATTCCACTGCTGTCGCTCCCGCTCCCGCTCCACCTCTCAGCGGCCACCCAATTTCCGGACGCAGCCCTCCTTTCTGCCGTCAAACAATAACGTGTTGCCACGTTAATGACGCCACATGGTGGCATCGGACTAGACCAATCCATGGCTGCACTTAACGTGGTCCGCGTTTTATGTCCTTTTTCGCTTCTCCCGCGTTTTATCTGAAACGCGACAGCGCGAAAAAGTTTTTCATGAGCTTGGATCCGGCAATGTGGCGTGGGAGTCGTGGGGTCAGTTGCAAATCGACATTATGACATGGCCTGGCCCCCATGTGAAAGTTATACTGCTGTCATCCAAAGTAATTAAGTGCGGTGGCGGCAAAACAATATATGATATGATTTTGTTTGTCTTTAGAAGACCCTTAATTTTATGTTCAAACATCAAATAGGATTGTAAAAATATTATATCTTGAGTATATTTTAAATGGTTTCAGAATAAGATCGAGCTTATAATATGTTTCGGATAAATTTTGATGATTTTTTTAAAGGATTTCTTGACTTATTGATTTAATTTCGCTTAAAAGCTAGGACATTTTTAAGACAAGTAAAATTAAATATAAATAAAATAATCAACAAGAAAGGAAGCTAACTTCACGCGCGCCGAAGTATGTACACCCTTGCATTTTTCAATTAAATCATAATTATATATTTTTATTTTTACAGATTTACGATTATAGTTTTACATTTAGAGCTTTACTTTTTTGCTACATCTGCCGATCGATCTAATGATTTTCAAAATATTAAAACTGAATATACAAATATAAAGTAGATGAAAATATGTTTAAAAACATCGGAGTTATACCTTTTTCATCCATTTTCTTTCTTTCGTTCCCATGACAGCTATATGATATAGTCGTTTGATTTTCAAAAAGTTAGAATCGAAATACTGAAATAATACAAAATAAACATATCTGAAAATAGATGAAAATATGTTGAAAAACAGCGAAGTTATAATTTTTTTATACAAATTGTCCAATTGTTTCAATGGCAGATATATGATATAGTCGGCTGATCCCGTCCGTTCCGTCCAAATTAGTGACAGTAGTCCGATGACTATCTGCAAAGCTTAATTTAGATATCTAACTGAGGGACTAGACTCCGTAGAAACGGACACACGAACATGACTAGATCGACTCGGCTGTTGATGCTGAACATGAATATAAATACTTTATAGGGTCGAAACTGTCGCCTTCGCTCTAAAATTATTATACTTTTCAAGGGAATAAAAATCCAAAGCTCTTAAGGATAATTTTTCTTATTGAACCAATAATTCTTTTTATCCAACTGTTCACTTATTTTTTCACGTTATAGCTTGTTCTATGCTCCCATTAAATAACTATAATTATGTTAAATAAGGTTCTAATTAAATTCCACTGTTTAAGCTAAAATCTTGAATGTCGCAATTGATTCGTATTAACAAAGTGAATGTATGGGGTCGTCAAGACTTTGGCGTGTTGTGTGTGTATTTTGACTTTTCGTCTGACCACGCAAGGCACATTCCCAGTGTGTTTGCATTCTAAATATATACCTGTGCTAAAATGATTGGGTAATTGGTCAAATGCCAACTTGTCAACAAACTCGTCGAGTTCATGGCTTACCCGCTACGTCGGTTCAAGGCCATTGACCCTCAGCAGACGCCATTGGCTGATTTAGTTTGGAATTCGGGCTACATAGTTGAAATATTTGTAGAAAACAATTACTGAAAATATAAGCACTTAAAACGTTTTTGTTTTTTCTTCCTCTCGATATTAGTTACATTCACATATTTCGCTATTATAATTGGAATAAGTACTTTTCACAATTTGGTAATTCGAAACTTGAACAAGGGTTTGTGTTGTCTGCCCTTCTGGCAAACTTGCATTACCAATGATTAAGTTGATTGAAAACAAATAAAAGGGGGGTATTAACGAGAATCTGAGGGAAGTGGAAGATAACGTTGGCGGGCAGGTTGATATCTTTTGACAGGCTTTGTCTGTCCATTTACAGTCCATTTACTAATGAGCCAATAAGGCCACGCGACCTGCTCATATAAAATATTGTATAAAAGGAAATGGGAATAATAAATTCCAGAAACTTATTCATTATTCTCTCCGCCCAAACCAACTGCATTGCCTCAAAATACGTGTTATCACTAAAATAAATAAATTATGTATTAATAGAATACATAAATATGTATCTCTAAAATAAATAAATTTAAAGCCTTTAGGAATTTCTCGGAACATTTGTAAAGAAATTTAATAAATTAGTAATTAAGCTGTGTCATATTAACATTTTCTTTTTATACCCTTGCAGGGTACTATAATTTCAGTCAGAAGTTTGCAACGCAGTAAAGGAGACCTTTCCGACCCTATAAAGTA
>JAEIII010002433.1:0-11831 GCA_018905755.1 Drosophila ohnishii | reverse complement strand
TTAAAAAAATTCTAAATACTACAGAAATACAAAAATAGTATTAAAATATACTTTCTATTTATAAAACTATGACTATAACCCAAGAAATACCTTATAAAGAAACCATATTCACTTATTCTGAATCTCTGGCATAGCTATTAATTAGAGTTAAAATTAAACAAAAAGAAAGAGTTTGTTTTTAACACTTCTCCCACCTGGGATCTTCCCATATTATTTTCCTGCTACTTTTGCATTGCTTTCAAATCTTTAGCGGCTGTTTCATTTGGCAAATAAATTAAGCACGCTCGCCGTTGTTGTCACCTGTGTGTGCTTTTAATTTTTTATTTATTTTTTTTTGCATGTGTCTGCTGTTTAGTGTTGTTTGCACACACTTTGTTGCTGCTGCTGCTGCTCATGTCGGGTCTTTTAAAAGCTTTAACATGCTTAACCTTAACATGAATGCAAACAGCGCACGAGAACTGCAATTGCAATTGCAATGCCAGTTGCATTCGGAATCTGTGCTTTATTTATTTTTCAATTTTTTTTTTTGTATTTAGTACTAGAAGTTGTGACGTCAGAAAGACTGACTTAATTGCATTCGCTGCTGTACGAGTTGTACTCCCAAAGAGCTAGGTTTATTCTTTTTCATTAGGGTTTGGTTTGGGTTTGTTTTGTTATTTGGTTAGCAGCTGGTCACCGGAGCGGAAGTCGCCCTTCGGGGTGTGTTACGTGCTAGCGATGGCATTTCTCAGAGAGCACGACTCACGCCGGCGACTCAGGAAATGCCAAACAGCTGAGATCACTTGCTAAAAGGTGAGTTGTCTTCTAAATAGAACACAAATTAATATAGACTAGTTCCAAAGATACAAAAGAGATGCTTAGATCCTATATTATATAAATATAGGGAAAATATAGGAACTGTATTTTAAAGCCCAAAATTAAAGCATAATTAAGAGCTTATTATGCTTCTTTCCTAGTCCAATCCTGATCGATTCAAAATAATCCCAATACTATCGCCTCACGCTGGCACCTCTGGCACTCTATGTACGCGACAGCTGGCCCAAAAAACAAGCCGCCGGGTCGGTCATCCCATTCCATCTAGTAGTAACTTTGCATGCAGTCGCTGGGGAGGATGGCTGAGGATCAGGCCCTGGAGAGAAGCGGAGAAACCGCAAAGTAGCGTGCACTTAATGGGGATACGCAGGGTGGTGTATGTACTCGGAAAAAGGAAATAGAGAAAGCGAGGTAGTAGTTGGTAGTAGCTTCCACCTCTCCTTCACGGAGAATTCTTCTCGTCGGTTTGGTTGGCCTCTCTGATTGGAGACACATGCTCGAAAACAATGAGTGGCTACTGTTTCTGCGTCACCTAAATTGACCATTTCCGCTTGGAGGGGGGAAGAATGTGTGGCTGGAAACTGGCAGAGTGGGGCCTTCGGCTTGGGGAGATGTCTTTGAAAGCGGAGAAATGGGATGCCATAGATGTCGCCGAACCCGACCAGACTCCAGACTTCTAAGGTAAGCCGATGCACCGTGAGAAACGATCTATCTATCATTTCTTAGTTCAGGTCAAGATGTTATGTATGAAATATAAGCTTTGTTTAATTTATATTTCAAAATATATAAATAATTTTGATTCACAATAAAATCAGCTTTAACTATTTTTCTAGTTGCCAATCTTTATTTTCTGTGTAGACGGAAAACAAAAAATGATGACGCGCCAAGAGATTCATTGGAAATAATAGTGGAAACGATGAAAAGAGGGGAGCTAATAAGAGAACATCAAAGAGGAAAATGTTTAGAAGAAACACAAGAAGCAGGAAGATTGGTGGAAAAAAGGGGGAAGCCCATTAAAGCGTTTGGGTGGGAAAAATATCAGCTCTCCGTGGGGAAGTAAAAAATGATTTCAAGACGGGGACAAGATGTTAATTGTAGGAACAGAGTAGAAGACAAAAATCAAATAAGAACCGGAAAGCTATTTAGATTGGGAAAATGGAAAAGGTGAGACAATTGCCGAGATGGTTAAGATTGAAAAGTGAAGAATAAAGAAAGATAAAAAAAGGGAGATTTTGGAAAAAAAAAACTAAGACCCTTGAGACCTAATCAGAAGAAAGGGAACCAAGGTCTTAACAAAGCCACAGAATACAGAAGAATTTTTGAAAACCAATTGGGTTTTCAAAAATTCTTCTGTATTCTGTGGCTTTGGTGTTTTTAGCCACCTCGATTATTATTTAAAATCTTTAGATCCCGATAACAGAGAGTTTGTTAAGGGTACAGCTAAATCACTATGAATTGATTAAATTAATGTATATCTTATAAATTTGTACATATTTGATTGATTTATCATCCCAAAGAACCAAAACATCTTAGAAAATCTTTGAGACTCCAAAAACCTTAAATATTGATTTAAGAATTACAGAAGAGTGGCTTAAACCGCTTATATTTTGGTAGCAGGATAGCCAAATTTTAAAACTATAAATTCTATAAAAACCTAAAGATGTAAATATAGTTTTACTAAATTCTACCAGTACCTAAACTCTTCGTTTCACATATTTGTAATAAAATCTTTTATAAACTTATAGGCCATTCCAATTTAGATAACTCTTGGTATCACACAACTATTAGGCTTAAATACCTAAAAAATCCACATTTAATATGACATCAAAGATATCTTCAAACAAAGTTGAATCTCTGGAATTCAAGATAGTAATTAATCAAAGATCTTTATAAAATATACAATACAGGAGAATATAGCCCCGTAACCCTCGGTGATCACATGACCAATTGGCTCAAATGGCTGCTAATCAAGGTAATCAAAGTACCGCCTCAAGGCCTGACATAGCGCGTCAATCCCGGGGGGAGATTACGATTACACAACTAAATCCGCGCTAGTCGCTCGCTCCGTCTCGCTTCCTCCCACAGCGAAAGCTCGGCTCGAAAGCTTGTCGACAGCTTTCCGTTGGAGAATGCAGTTTCTTATTCTTATTCTTTGCCACGCTTGTTAATGTAGTTTTTATTTTATTTTATTTTTTTTTAAATTGTTATTTTGTTGACTTACGCAGAATACCGTTCGTTGGTGCGGCTTCTCTTTAACGCCCTGCTCCTTGTAAGCTCGGCTTTGTTGTTGTTTATTCTTGAAATTGTATTTTTTGTTGTTGTCACAGCATGGCGCGCTCGTAGGTGTATGTGTACGTGTGTGTGTGTGCGAGCGAGTAAACGAGCGGAGTGTCTGTGTGAATGGTATTTGTTTGTGTTTGTTCCCGTCGCCTGCTTCTTCTTCCTCTTGTTCTCCAGCTTCTCCTGCCTCCTCTACTTCTTGCTCCTCTCGGTTTTTGTGTGTTTTTCGAATCAGCTGCCAGGTGGCCGTAGAATTAGCATGGAACAGGTTCGCTACGGTTCTACGTTAGCCCTCCTCCAGATTATTTTCATTAAAAAACGCCCAGCAGAACACGGGGGCTGGGTGGGTGGCGGGGAAAATCTCGAAATTAAACCGCGCACACAGCAAACTCAAACAACAAAAAAAAGAAAGAAACGCCAAATGCAAGGAGTTTTTTGAGTCGTCACAATCAAAAAAACGAATTTTATCGCGCAACAAATGCCGTTTGGCGAACGCAGCACAAAATTAATGTTTTCCTCCGATTTCGGATCGTATATTGTTTCGGTTTCGGTGTTGTCTTTGATTTTTCCAGCTCCGTGTGCGTTTTCTCCGTTTTTTCGGTGTTTTTTCTGTTTTCGAGTCGCCGTCGCCGTCGACTGCCGCTTGGTTTTGGTTTCACATGCGCCCGACTCAAATCAAACTCAACGCTCGGCGCTCAGTGTTCAGTGCTCGGCGCTCGCGCTCTCTCTGCACTCCGCTCGCTTGAGCCGCTGTCGCTCTCGCTCACACACTTTGAGTGCGTTTGAGTCGCTCTCTCTCTCAGGCGCTATCTCTTCTCATCTCCAGCCGCTCTTCCGCTCTATCTCTCCAACTCTCTCTCCCTCTCTCTGGCTGAGTACGCTATATTTGTTTATTTAAACGAATTAAGCCTTAAATTAAACTGATCGCTAGCAATGAACTAAAATTGGAGCAGCAATTGCCCAGGAGAAATACAAAACGTATACGTATTGTCCCCCCACATACACCCCCTCTTGAGCGCCCTTTTGTTACCTTTCCTTTTCTTGCCTGGCCGCTTTTTCGGGTTCCGCTTTTGTCCACTTATTTTCATTCTTTTTGGCCAAGTTTTCTTTTGTTTGGTTTTTTGGAGAAGTTAAGGTTATGGAAAAGGTAAGGGAAATCACGAAACTCCAGCAACTAGAAGTGCACAAGAGAAAAAAAGCAGTACTTGTTTATTTTATTACATTTATTTGTTTAAAATATACAGAAAAACTCCTTAAAAAATTAAACTACTTTTAAAAGTGATAAATAATATATTTCTTTCGGTTCCTACAAGTGGCTTAAGAAATGCTGGAGGTGATCTCATCTCGAAATTAAAGATGCATTAATTAGAAACAAACCTGATTTTGGAATAAGAAACATAATAAATATTTGGGGGAATAAGGGGCAAAATTAGAAAGTTTCAGATCGACTGATTATTAATTATATATTAAATATCTTTTGAATAAGATTGATAACTTAAATGGATTTTCAAGAAAATATATATTTTTGTATTACTTATTAGCAAAATTAATTAAAAAAAACCTACGGGTGATAATTTATTTTTATGGTAATAAATGGAAATCCTCAGATTATCGAACTTAACATATAGTTTTTTAGATACCTTGTTATGAAAATTAAATTCTAGAGCTAATAATCCTTGTATACCAAAGATTTCCCCTTGGGAAGTGCTAATCTCACCATTTCCACATTTAATTTTGTTATTATAAAGCAATTGCAATTCTTCTAGCTTCAGCATATTCGATTCCCTGGATTCCCAAGATAGATCAGATTCCGATAGGAACGTGCTTCTTCTCGAAAACCGTCTGATATTGGATCCCCATTTCAGCTGACTCTTTCGGCGTGTGCGCATACTTTGTTCTGTCTGTCAGTCAGTCAGTCAGCCTGTGAGCCAGTTAGTCAATCGGCCAACCATTATGCCCCTCAATATGGGAGGCTCTCGAGTTACAGTTATGCCATATGTATATTGGTATATGCTATACATATGTACATACATATATCAGAGTGCGGAGAATGCTTGCCATTGCAACCGCATTTAAGCCCGATTCCAATCAAGTCGAGTTGAATCCCTTCCCGTCCCTTTTTTCTCCCCTTTGCAGGTTTTGTCTTACGTTTCTGCCAGTGACGGGCTTAAAGGGGTTTTTGGGGGTCAAAAGTCTATTGTTTTATCGTTAAGAAAATTTAAATAACCACTGATCACAAGCTTAAATAAGTTCGATTTTTTTATGTGAAACTGCAGAGCTAGGTTTAGAAAAAATAGGGTCTTTCTCTGACTTGAAAATAAAGAAAAATATTGAAATTTATGGTATAAAGTACCCAACAATATTTTTTGGCTCCTCCACTGTTTCCTGGCCCTAAAGAAATCGGTCGTGTCCCCATCCCCAGCAGCATTTGTATCATGCGGCGAGTTCGTGTTGCCTTTAATTTAAAATTAAGGTTTTTTCGGGCTCGTTCGTCTTGACATGGTCTTTTTTATGGGGCTACAATAAACTGCGCACTTTCTGGCATACGAAAAGAAATCAAAACCCGAAGCCAACAAAAAAAAAAATTAAGACAAAAAAAAGTGAGAGAGCTTGGAAAAAATGTTAAGTGCGTTGTCATTGCCACGGACATGAGAAGCCAGTAAATGGAGCCCCGATTGAAGTTTGAAGTTGTCCGGAGTTGGAGGTCTTATGGATACAATCTACGATCAGGGAATACAACCCACGCCCACTAACCAGGCGAAATACTCTGAAGAAATAGTAAAGCCTTTGCAGGATTACTAGGTATGTTTACATTTTTTTTAAATATTTTAATTTTAGTCAGAAGCTTGATACGCACGGAAGGAGTTATTTCCGACCCCATAGATTACATATATTTTCAATCAGCATCAACAGCCGAGTCAAACTAGGCATGTCCCAAAAAAATAAAAATCGAAAAATATTTTTAATTTTTCAAAATTTTATAAGGGGTAACATCGTCTACATTTTAAAAAATGTTCAAAACTTTGATTTTTTTGAAATCTAAAATGTTTATATGCAGATTTATTAACATTAACATAACAGCTTTCCGAATTCAAATTAAGGCATTTTTTGTTTAGTTATAAAGTTTTTTAAATTTTGATTTAAACTAAAAATAAATTAACCACGTCCTGAATTTTATTTTATTTCCTATAGAAAAATGGTATTTTTGACTATTTAATTAAATACATTCACCTTTAACTTATTTAATATAATTAAAAATACAAATTATAGTCTACAAACTGTACCCACGGTTGGAGATTGTACCGAAAAACATGCGTGAGGTGGACAAAGGTAAAGGTATCGGTATCGTTGGTGGCTCCTCACCTGGCCAAGTGTCACGTCTGTCGCAATCTGGCCATTAACCACGCGACCCTCCGCCCCTCTGGTCACTCCCCCTCGCTACCATTAAGGCCAGGTATCGTTGCGGTATCGATACCGATGGTTGTACGTGAGCGGGAGCACGAACCGCCGACGTTGATTAATCTCAGGTGTGTTGCAACTGCAACATGGACCGTCCTTACTCTTTCACTCTCTCCCGCACTCAGAGACTTCTCTCCTTACTCTCTCAATGAGAGAGGATGTCAGAAACTCACTCATTTGTGCAACTCGCTCATCTGCAGCAGCTGCTCCTGTTTTTTTTTTTGCCACTTCCTTTTTGGGTTGCTTCCTTAAAAGAGGCGAATAAAAGAGGAAGAGGAGGAGGGGGAAAAAAAAACAGACGGAGGGTGAATTGAGGGAGGGGGCATTAAAGAGGGGGTTGCAGATTCCTTTTATGTCTGGCCCATTCTACACAGAGAGAAAAATATGGAAGATCGGGCTTATATAGATCAATCATGACCATAATTATAGCTAGCAATATATTTTATACTTAACATAGTCTCTTAAAAAGGATAATATATAATATAACTATTTAATTTAATTGCGGGAGATTGGTAAACATAAGGAGTTGAGTGGAAAATACTGGAAGACACAGGGCAAATCTGCAAGCCCGGGACCCTAGCATCCCGTGAAGCATCCCAAGAATTCTATATATAGCGTGAGCCCGAGCATCTGTTTTCAAGAACTCGAAGATCATCAATGTCCGCGGTACGGGAAATTCATCACGTAGGCAGGCGAAGAATCATGTAGAGGTGCTTAAAATAGAGTTCCTTTCGGGTTGAAACGAGGGGAAACAAGGCCATCAACTATCTCTAGGTACGATCGTTAAAATTTCCCATGAAAATATCAGCTATAAATGAAGTTGGGTAAATTTGTTCCTAAGCCTATATAGTATTCAAAATTTATGAACCTAAAAATTAATGATCGTTTTTAAAAACATTAGAGGATACTAAGTATTCCAATTTGTGTCCTTGAAAAGACTAATGCTTTAGCAATATTCGTACGATCTTAAACATATCGAAAGCTAGGAAATCTTACAAAGTATCCTAAAATCTTTATGATTTTCATAAATGTTTAAGCATTTTACGAGCCATTTATCTCCTACAGAATGCATCAATAAACATTCAAATGTATTTCTTCATTTTATTTAATTGACCTTTGTAGCCTCTTCAATTGTTTTACATATGCCCAACTCTGCTTTCGAAATCGGTCATTAAGCGATCAATTTGACGAACATAAAGAGTACATTGACTTATCGCTAAGAGATCTTTCCTCGCATTCAGCCAGAGTTGTACCCCGCGATAGAGCAATAGAAATTAACCGAAAAACGATCTTTAGAGGCATTTAAATCCCCCAAGTAACATGTAGCATATAGCACTTGATCTCGGTCTTTAATGACTCCCCCCCCCCAATGAAGATCATGTTCAACTTCGGGCCATAATGAGGTGGAAATTCGTGTTTCCACAAGTGTGGTTAGCACAATGACTCAATGCCGGACTGATGGACGTTCGAATGATCGTTGTGAAATGTTCTCCCTTCTGGCCACGAGCCGTGCATTCCAAAGTACGGGTATATATGGGTCCAAAACAAGAAAGCCTGGCTTGGCTTTCAATTACCAAGTCGTGGGCTTGGCTTGAACTGGCTTCTTTTCAAACGATTGGGTGACGGAGGGTGGTGGGATCGGATCAGGCTTGGATCGGTTGACAATGCCAGTTCTTCGGCCGCGCTCTTTCTCTCTTCGCGAAGAATGGATGAAACGTGTGGAAGAATCAGTGGGAGAAGCGCAGAATGAAGTTGAATGCCCTCGTTTGGTTTGGAGTTGCCCACTCCACGGAAAAAGAACCAGATTGTGGGGGGCACCTCGGAGAAACGAAGCTTGGAACACCCTAAATTGCTGATGGTATTCCCAAGGCTACACCCCTGATAAGAAATTTGGAAATCTTTCAAAGATCCAATTTACTTCGACAGATTTATATTTATATTATAAAATTTCTATAATAAGTGATTTCCCTACTCAGCTTGACCTTTCGAAAAGTCATTCTACCCGCTTGGGTGAGGGTATTTAAAACCACCTAAGAAAGCATACCAAAAATGCCAACAGAAGACCTCAGGTGGGGAAACAAAAACAGAGAAGAACAAAGACCTGAGCTCGGCTGCTTTTGTATCTGTGTATCTGTATCTTTGTATCTGTGGCTGAGGCTCGTTCTCTATGTGAGCGTGTTTGCTCGCTAGCGTCACGTACAAAATACCTTACCTGTTGCTGGCTGCACAACAAGTTTCAGGTGGGGTCAGCGCCGATAACCGATAAGTGATAACCCCGGCCCCGATAGCCGATTAACGATAACGAGGGCGCCAGCGCAGGACGTACGATAGCTGAATCCATAGGATAGACCAGCTAGCCCTAGGAGTTAGCCCTAACCCTGCTGCCTGGCAACCGGTTTCCACTGCCAACAGCAAACAAGAAAGAGAGAGAGAGAGCCAAGTCGGCGTCAGAGATGCCAACTTGCATTGGGCTATAATGTATTGCCAAAAACGTTTCATTTAAAGCTGAATTAAAATGTTAAATATTTATAGGTAGTGGTAAATTTTCAGTATTCTGAAATTTAACAAAATTGTTTTTTGAATGTTAGCTATTGGCAATATCTCAGTAAATTAAATAAAAATGGCGCCCAACTGATCTTAGTCCTGGAATTAAGATGAATCTTGAAGATAGCCAAAGCTTAATAATAAGAATAAAATAAATTTCAAAACTGATTAAATTAAATTAATAATGGGTTTATTTGAAGTACCTTTTTTTTAACAGAAATTACCAAATATAAGTTAACCCTGAGGTGTAGTTTTCAATTTTCGTATTCTGTATAATATTTCAGAAATTAAACAGACCTGCTGGAGTATCTATTACCACTAAAACTAGTTTAAACTCAAATATCTATGTTAATTTTTTAGTTATAGTGATTAAATTTTTGGAAAACACTTAAAAAATCAAACACAATTTCGATGGCCACCCAGGTGACCTACTGTTGACCTCTGCAGCTAGTTAGATCTGGCTAGAAACGAGCCAAGCTGGCCAGCTCCCTCTCGCTCTCTCTTAAGCGTTGCTCTCGACTACCGCCCGCCATCCCCCTCGCACCTAGGCCGCTTGTGGGGCCCCAGTGAGTGAATCGAAACGATATGGAACGGTGGAAACGAAGCGAAGTCGCAGCGCCGTTTCAGTCCCAGTACGGACTTGGCATTTGCTGACGACGCTGACTAAAGCAATACTCGATACCCTAGACTACTAGCCCGTGACGCAATGACCTCCTCCCTCCGCTCTCCCATCATGACGGTGAGCCTTCTTCTGCTGCTGCTCCTGGGCCTGCTGAGCCTCCGGATGCCCACGGTGGCCGCCATCGACTGCTACGTGTGCGACACGAGCGACACACAGCAGCCGTTCCAGTGCGGCGAGTGGTTCGAGCGTTACGACGAGCCGGACATCCAGCCCCAGAACTGCTCCAGCGTCCATGGCGCCCAGTTTTGCGTGAAGCACGTGGGCCGCTTCGAGGGCGGCATCGGGGCCAAGCGGTTCTGCAGCTCCAAGGATCTGGGCAACTACTGCGACTATGTGCGGAACAAGGGCGACCGCATGGACTATCGCAGCTGCATCTACACGTGCGACACGGACGGTTGCAATGCGGCCGCTGCGGTGGGCAACGGTATATGGGGTGTGGTCGCAGCAGCAGCAGCGGCGCTGCTCCCTCTCACCTCTTCATGGGCGCGGTGAGAGAGATGGAGCGAGAGCGTGAGAGCGGGACAATCAATCAACAAAGCTTTGTAAACAACGCACACTGAAGCCGCATCACAATAACATTTTTTTTTTTTTCGTAGCCCTTAAGCCTATGTTAATTGTAAGTTGTAATAAAGAAACTGACACAAGCAAACACACACAATCTAGTATAGAGAAAATCACAACAAAAAACCAAAAAACAACAACAAGCCGCGAAAGAAGAAACAAAAAAAGAATTGAGAAAAACCTAACACAAAAGATGTTTTCATTTGCGGGCCCGGAACGAGCTGGACTTGGAACGAAGGCCGAGAGCGAGGAACGCGTGGCAGTGGAACAGAGGCTCACCTGGCGACAGCTCTCTCACACTTAATTCTTTTCGCTGCCTCTGCCTCGCTCAACTCTCTCCAGGCCACGCTTGCGCAATTTGAGTGCTTTTCGAATTTTGTAGAGAATTAGTTTCTAGAAGAAGGTAGGCATTATTTCGCCATTATTTTTAAGCAGGGATCAGGGGAAAGCCAGAGGGTATAAATGTCTTTTGATTGATACCCAAAAAGTATGAAAATGTAGATTTGGTTTTTGGTTTTGAAATTTGTGTAGTTTTTGTTTATTAAAGTTAGGCATTTGTTGAAGATCTTTAAGATTTAATAGATATATCCAGGGCTAGAAAAATGTTTCTTATCTGCTTATTTTCAGATCAGCTTGTAGTAATCAATTCGATACCATCTAAAGAATAATCGAATACTCGAATAAAACGATGCTGCCCCAAAATGGTGCAACCCTCAATGCTTTTTGGACCTGCTCGACGAGCACCTTGAGTGCTCAAGTAGTCAGATCTTTGACCGGCAACTGTGACACAGTTTCGTGAGATCTGAAGTCCGAGTTCCAAGTTCTGAATTCCCCACGGAATCGGGAATACACTTGGAATAATTTTAGACATCATGAAGAAATGAATATTAATTGAACATTTTTTAAATACATGTTAAGCTTGATCCTTTACTTTACTGATCAGTTGCCTTTATAATAATAATTTTAGAGACCAAAAAAAAAAAACATTTTAAAAATAATCAAGGTATAAACTTTATCTAAAATATATCATTCCGTGTGCGGTTTAAGATCAGAGATCTGGTGACCTCCGATCGAACGACGAACGCAATCAATCGGAATTGGATTTGACATTCCTCCGTTTGGCAATTGGACGAGAGATCATTTAAGCCAGCTCAATTTGCGGCTGATTAATTAAGCTCAAAGAGAGCGCGCAACCTGTCTGCCGTGGACCACGACACACCCGTACACCCCATACGCCCGTACTCCCAGTTCAACGGACGGACAAAGCGGACAGACGGACGGACAGTTGCGTAATTGCTTAAATTGAAAGCGCCTTGAGGCGCTATCATCATTGGACATGCGACACTAATTCGCGCTGGCCACCGATCTCGGTGACAGAGCCAAGAACCAGAATAAGTACTACACCATAACGATGATGTACACAATAAAACCGGAGATCAACGATCTGCAAGATATATACATATGGGAAAAGTAAATAAGAAAATATAAATTG
>JAEIII010002406.1:0-27699 GCA_018905755.1 Drosophila ohnishii | reverse complement strand
TTTTTTATTAACTTTTCGCTCATTGATGAAATTTTTCAAATATTTCCCCGCATTCCCTCGTTGCAAATTTGTCGCATGCAACTTTTACACTGATCGTTTGGCATTTTATTTATTTTCTTTCTTTTTTGTTTTTTTTTGTGTTGCAACTTGGATGTGCATAAAGTTTGATGGCAAGTTAATAAAATGATATGACCGGCGGCGGATTTTTGAGATTTTCGAGGAAGTTATAAAGCTCTTAAGAGCTGTAGAACCTTCGATTTCAATCGGTTCTGTTTAGGGATGAGAAATTGTATAGAAAATCTTTAAATTTAATATAAGTTATTAACACTCTTGAAGGGTTCAGAAATATAAAAACCGCTATAAAAATATTTCACTCTATTTAATATATTTTTAATTATTCATAATTAAACTACTCGGCTTTACTTATTTATTATTAAATTCATTAACCATTCTTTCGTTTTAAAAATTTAAAAAATTGTAATTATTATCTTTTCATTGATAAATTATATTATTTCGATATTTATATCGTATTGCTTTGCCATCGCTTACTGCTAACGGGAGTGGTTCTGGCCCGGAATATCTCTGCAGTTAATCGCGTCAACTCGTTATCGTGTGACGTTAAAGTTAAATCCACTTCCCTCCCAAAAACGCAGCCGAGCATTTATCAAAAGTTATTGCAAATTAATTGCAATCTGGCCGGCTCAATCTGCGGCATCATCTCGGGGCGATCTGGCCAAGACCGAATCCGTACCGTCCATGAGTTTCGCTGCCTTTTGCTGGCTTTTTGGCTCTTTGGCTGCTGCTTACCAAAATTTATTGATGCCTTATTAGCTGATAATCACAAACACACGTCTGGACGCGACGGACTGCGACTGGAACAGGGAACGGTAAAAAAGTTTTCAACTCGCCTGGCATATTAAAGTGCATTAAGATAATTGAAATGGCCAATAAAAAATATTTTCCCTTTTCCAGGCCCCCAGTCGGTGTCAAGAACTTGTCCAAAGTGTTGAGTATCGCGCTCTTGGCGTTTTCAGTTGCCCAGTTTTGGGGCTTTTTTTTTTATTTTTTGGGGGTCTTTGGGATCGCAACTGAGTTATTTGTGGAGAGCTGCTCTTTTCTCGGAAACCCACTCGCGCTGAAACGTTTTTCAATTTCCACATTTCTCATGCCGCGAGTTTTGATTTAGTGATTATGTGGGCATTATGTATATGAGTTATTAATAAGCTTTCTTCCGATAAGCCAAGCGGTACTCCGCAGTTCATACAATGGGCGGACGTTCATCCGCGGGATCCAAGTGTTTGCTTAAAATGATTTAAGGCGTTGCCCTGGCGAAATCGGGATGCGGCTGAGCCAATCCAGGACATCTGATAATTGTTTTCTTAACGGCTCTTCTTTGTTTTTTTTGTAAGACAGCTGAGGGATGGCCAGGTCGGGTTTCCTGTCTTGGAGAAATTGTGGCTTGGTAATTGCGTTGCAACAAAGAATTTTTATTGGCAACGGGGAAAGGTACATATATTTTAAAGAACTAAATTAGTTTGCTTAGGTAAGAAATTTAAAGATAAAGAGAATGGAAAATATTTCTTGAAATTCCTTTCCTTTAATAAAAATTTAAATAAAATATTATATAAGGTTTGTTCTGGGAAATTGGCATGTATAAATAGAGCAAGCAAAACCCAGAACTTTAGGTTTAAATAAACTGTTAACATGAAAGGACATCTTATCTTTGGTATACTTCTCCTCGGAGCTCATTTCGGATTCTCTTCTCCGAATAAACATCCAAGAATTATCAATGGCACCTTGGCTGTGGCCAAGCAATTTCCCTATCAAGTTTATTACGATTTCCTTGAACTCACCGATCTGGATGAGCCTATCGAATGGAAACTAAATTGTGGTGGAACTTTAATATCCAAAAGAATAATCTTGACGGCCGCTCATTGTTTAGATGATCCAAACATGTAAGAAAGGCTTAAATTTTATTTAACATGTTTTATATTTTTCCTTCAATTTTAGCTACGCTCTTAAAATTTACTTTGGGGCTGTGGACAAATCAAACAAAAGCGAAATCGGTCAACAGCGATTAGCGGTCAAAAGAGAGAATATTGTTATTCATCAGGAATATGATACTGAAACCCTTTATAACGATATTGCACTTATTAAACTTCCCGTTGACGTGGCCTTTGATGAGTACATAAAACCAGCCCAATTACCCCAACCAGGTGAAGTTTAT
The DNA here is from genome assembly GCA_018905755.1 of Drosophila ohnishii. Lineage (NCBI taxonomy): Eukaryota > Metazoa > Arthropoda > Insecta > Diptera > Drosophilidae > Drosophila > Drosophila ohnishii. Next base: position 25,472 of record JAEIII010002406.1, on the reverse strand, counting down.
CCAAGTGAAGCAATTGCCTCTGGGTGGGGACTCGTTGAAGGTAAGCTTGATTTGGAATTTAGAAACACTTCTAACATTTGCAACTAGTTCTAGCTAATGGCACCGTTGTTAAAGGGGATAAATTGAAGTACTTCGCTATATCCATTCTGCCACACGATGAATGCAAGGAGTGGTTTAAGCATTACGTTGTGATACCTTCCTCCTCACAGATTTGCATTGCTCCAAGTGAAAACATGCCATGCAAAGGAGACTCCGGAGGACCTTTAGCTGTCCGGCATAAAGAGGACTTTGTAGTACTGGGCATCACGTCTTTTGCCCACACAAGTAATTGTACAATCAACCGTCCCTCAATGTATACAAGGGTCGCTTCGTTTTTAAATTGGATCCATGAAAACGCTGGTGCTCACAATTTGGATGAGTGAAATATTTTTAAAATATTTTATTACACCTGAAAACTGATGAAAATTTCCAAATAAATGCCACACAGAAGGCACAAAGCTTTTTTGTTACCATTTAGAAGACCCTTCCACCTTGACGAGTCCCATAAATTAGCCAAGTTCTTTCTCTTCCTCTAGAGAAACGCCGACAGCGTTGGCACCAGGAAGTAAGCGACCTACAAGCGTTTGTTCGGGACTTTCCAGGAATTTTCGAGGCGTAGCAACTGTTTGTGACATGTTTTGATTTGTGTTGTCGACGTTTACGAGCTTGTAACTCTTGCACAGGCCAAAGACTTGGACTTGGACCTGGACTTGGACCTGGACCTGGAGCTAGGCCAGAGAGAGACTGGTCGCCACTCACTCGACACAGAATCAAAGTTGTTATCGATGACATTAATAGCGATTGGGGGGGCTTTCATCAATTACAAGGCTTTGTTGAGGACCAGCAAGCATCCACATCCAGCTCGGCCTACGCAGCGAAATTGTAAATTATTACAATGCAAATGATTTCCATATTGTAAATATGATGTGAGTGCTGATAAAGCAGCGGGGCTGGCAAAAGGGAACCGCCTCTGCCTGTTGGCCAAGTTTGTGCAAACAAAAGTTCAACGCATTCAAAGTCAAGGCTTCGAGATGGTAACAGTGGTGAAAAGTTGCTGGAGTTTTGGGTGGAAAATTATTGGAAAAATAATACAATTAATATCGTAAATAACACTATATTTTATACTATACAACTGCCTTTTTAGGAATTAAATATTAATTTGACAAAAAAGTCTTATCAGTATAAGCTTTTCTATATATTTTTTTTTTTTTGTATTTTTCATATAACAATTTTTTGGGAATTATTAGCAACGACTTGTAGGTTTTTTACATATTTTTATATGAATAAATTTTAAAATTTAAAAATATTTAACAAGTATTATTTGTTAATTCCTCCAAATTTTCCCCTCTTTACTACCAATGTGCAGTTAAAGTAATTTTGCCAAGTACCGTTTTGGGCTTGGATCTTGGCCTGACTTTTGGGCTGGGACTCAAGTTCGGAACTGGGTTTTTCTGCGTTTGCATTTTGGCTTTGGGTTTTCGGTTTCCTTTGCCGCCTTGACCACGGCCAAACTACCACCAACGACGTCGCCGGCAATCAAGTCAAGAAACCGCGCCGAACTGTATTAACTCTTGTCTCCGGCCAACTGTTGCCCCATTGCCAAGTTTCCAAGTTTCCAAGTCTCCGAGTCTCCGAGTCTCCGAGTTACCAAGTTGCCGTCTGCCGCTGTCAGTTGGCATCTTCCTGTTTGCACAAACGTCACGTTCGAGTCACGTTTCCAACTGCCATCAATGGGGTGCCCGGGCACTTAGTCTCGCCCATAGCCGCAGTTGATGTTTCCCACAAATTTAAGGCCGCGTCCGCAATTCGCCATTCGTATATCTGAGGAGAGTCCGCCGTTTGGGTTCTGCTGGGCGCTGGCGTAACGCAACAATTTCGCAATCACCTGACAATGTGACAGGTAATAGTCGTGTCCAGCACACTAGACATTTGCATACTCATAGGCACGGGCACCGCCGAATAGTCAACTGTGAAGTAATTTTGATGCCAGAGTGCCGGATCGCATCGCCCGATGGTCACCTTCGGACCGTGTCTGGCTCTGGAGCATACTGTGATAAGTAATTGCATTGCGTTCTATGCAGAGAGAGAAAAATTTTGGGATATTTATAGATTATTTGAGGCTTTGGAGTTGTCTTTTCTTTTTTAAATAATTTCTTTGGTTTTCTAAATAATATTCTTAGTTTTTAAAGTCATCTTTAGCTTGAAGTTTCTTTTTAATTTTATTGTGAAATTGTGGCTCAAACTTAAAAACTTAATTTTCTGTTTCATAAAGATAAATAGTTTGACATTCCCTGATAACTTAGGTTTTTTTAATTATAAAGAAATTTCTCAATTAACCACAAGATAATAACAATGGAAAAATTCCTAATTATAAATGTTATCTTTAAGCAAAGAATTATTTCTTTAATAAATTACAAAAACTTAAAATATTGTTTAAGGTTTGTCCTGGAAAACTTGTATATAAATAAAGAGCAAGCAAAACACAGAACTTTAGTTTTCCCTAAACTATTGACATGATAGGACAACTAATCTTTGGTTTACTCCTCCTCGGAGCTCATTTCGCCTTTTCTTGTTTATTAGAAGATCAAAGAATTATCAATGGCAACTTGGCTGTGGCAAAGCAATTTCCCTATCAAGTTTTCTACGATGTCCTTGATCTCACCATCCTGCAAAAGCCTATTGAATGGCAACCACATTGTGGAGGAACTTTGATATCCAAAAGAATAATCCTGACGGCAGCTCATTGTTTCAGCAACCCAAAAATGTAAGAAAGGCTGAAATTTATGTACATTTTTTTAAAATATTTTTTCTGAAAGTTATTTACCATTTTTATATATTTTTACTGTAGCTACGCTATTAAAATTTACTTTGGTGCTGTGGACACATCGAACAAAAGCGAAACCGGTCAGCACCGATTGGTGGTCAAAAGATCTAATGTTGTTGTTCATCAAGAATATAATAAATTTAAGGAATATAATGACATTGCCCTCATAAGACTTCCCGTAGACGTGGCCTTCGATGAGTACATAAAACCAGCCAGGTTACCCCAACCAGGTGAAGTTTACCCAAGTGAAGCGATTGCCTCTGGTTGGGAAGCCATTGAAGGTACGTTTGATTTCTAATTTTAAAACTTTTCTAATATCTAAAAATAGTTTTAGATTGTAAAAAACCATTTTATGACCCTAAATTGAGGTATTTGCGTTTTGAAATTTTATCACACGCTGAATGTAAGGAGCAGTTTGGGGGACAATTTTTGGTATCCTCAAAAATTTGCCTGGCACCAAGTCAGGTGTCATCATGCATCGGAGATTCAGCAGGACCTCTAATTGTTAGGCATAATGGAGACAGTGTCCTGCTTGGAATATCATCTAATGTCGCAACTAAAAATTGTACAGATAAATATCCTGCCAATTATACGAGGGTGGCTTCATATCTGGATTGGATTCATGAAAATGCAGGTGCTCACAATTTGGAAGTGTGAAGAAATGTTGTTTAAAATAACCTAAATCAAAAAATACCTTTGTATCGTTTTTTGATCACATTTGTAAATTGAATATATTTCCTTTTAAATTTTTCAAAATAAATTATAATACATTCCTTATGTTTCCTCCAAGTGTATGCCAGCATTCGCTTTACACAATTTGGGGCATTGCCAAGCTTAGGCCAGAGAACCGAAGGCGAACCAAAGCGAATCCATTCATGAAACGGGCACCCGCCTAGGAAACCGAACCAACTCGCAGCCATATAAATTGCTGAGATTTCTCTTCCTTTGACTGCCTGCCTGCCTTGTTATTAAAAGTTCAACCCACATGAGAAGCAATTTGCAAACTGTTAGAACGAATAAATAGTTTAGCAGGCAGCGATGGAAGCTGGGATCTTGGCCGTAAGTGGCACTTGGCCAGGAATTTGATAAGCCCAAAAGAGAGAGAGGGAGATGCATTTGCACCTGAAGACGAATCAGGTCAGCCTTTTTGGAAAACAATACCGAAAGTGATTCCTCTGGGCTCAGGAAAAACACTTTGCCCTGCCATTTGGCTTTCTTTTTTCTTTCTCTTAACCTTTTTTTCTCTGCAGGCTTTCTCTGAGTAGAAAAAGAGGTGCACTTTCGACCAGATTTATTCCAATGCCAAGCCTTTTTTTCCTTTAGCTTTGACTCTTCTGCCTTTGACTCTTGGCATGTTTGCTTTTGGCTGATTATTCCACTGATTAAGTTTATGATTCATAAGCCAGAAATTTCAATTCAAATGTACATACGTAGGGGGTGAAGGGGTAGAGATTTTAAATAAATTACAAGCCCCATGTTGTGGGCTAATTGTATGCAGAAAGACACCTGTGGGTTGAGAGTGCACCTGCAGAAAATAAGACTTAAATATAAATAAATTTAACAGCCTGAAAATCTAAATAGATTTGTCTTGAAAAATATAGAAAATATACAAGAATATATAGAAGAAACTTATTTTCTCAACTGAAAGATACAAAAGTATCTTTTTTCTCTAGGTGCCTAGTTTGGGCTGGGTTCTCCGGATTGCTTAAGCGACAGTTGCAATTTGCAATCCGCTTGTAAGATGCTTTCGCCAATCTTTTAATAAGAATCAAACACTAGACGAGAGAGAATTCAAAACCATTTCTCGTATATGAGCAGTCCCCAAACTTATCGCTGATCGCGCCGGTAGGTAGGCAGGCCGGCTAGCTGGGTTACCATGGAGAGATGGAGATTCGAGGCCTCACCAGCAGCAGGCTGGTGGGCAGTACACCAGAGCCTCGACTCCGACTACAAATCCAGGTCCTAGTCAGGCCAGATAGCCGAGCTCCCTGGCTCATTACAGTTGGCCTGGTCAGCGCGGCTTGGGTATGCCAATCATGCGTTTGGACCTAACTGCAATCCAGATTTAGTCTGCTCTCGAAATGTACTGAGAGAAGTTTGCAAGAAAATTTAAAAGGAAAATATTGAGACTTTGATTTCTGATTTAGTTGTAATTTTTCAGATTTTTCTTTACAAGTTTAAAGGAAGTTAATTCTACAGAAGTATTTTTAAAACTTCAAATCAACCTCTTTCTTTATCTAAACTTGTGAGTCTTATTAGGAGATTTTTCTATATTTTTTTTTCAGTGCCTTTTACCCCCACCTTCCTCTTCCAAACTTGTCCCAAACAGAAGTTCTTGTCGCTTGTTCCTGTTAGCTGCTTGTTCAGCGTGGCCATTGAATATTTCAAATCGCAATCAGTTGGCAGGCATCGCGCTCCCCTTTTGCCTCGTTTCCAATCCCTGGGATCCCTGGCTACCGGCGGGTGTACTCACCGCATTAGTTTCAATGCGCTTTAATTTATTAAAATATCAAATTTAAGTACATGCTCTGCGGCGGCTAGAAGGAACCAACGAACGAACAGCAGCTCCGAGGTAGCCAATATTTGTGGCAGCTGCAATCGAGATTTGCGGGTGATTAGTGGCGGCTGAAATCGGAGAACCTTTTGGGGTCCGCACTTCCACAAGAAGCCAGTGATAGATGGTTTCTCCTTGTGGGGGCCAAAAGAAATGGAAATTGAATTTAGACTTGACTGGGAAATATTTTTTAGCACAAGTCTAAATTAATAAGAGAATTATCTGATTAAGGGTTTTGTATTATTTTTATTTTAACTAAAAATTGTATTATATATGAAAAAGCTATTTTATATTTTTGAGAATTTTCTATCGTTTCAAGGCTTTCAACTTAAACCTGACCCATATTTCCTCCAGATTTCCTTTCCTGCCTCAAGTACTTGTTTTAATTAAACTCTAAGAAATACCTTAAAAGAAAAATATATATACGTATGGCCAACACAAAGGAAACATAAATTTTCCATCAAGACACTTTCCTGGCTGACTTGTCCCGGAATTATGCGATATTCAACCCAGTCCCGATCCCAAACCAGAACGAGAACCGTTAGCATTTGGCTTTTGATGTTCGGCGCACAAAAACATTAACATAAATATGAGCGCGAGATAAGTGAGGAACACACCCAGTGTACAGTGTGTGTGTGTGTACACACTGATGAGGAATGAAAATTTGCCAAAGGAGTTGGCAGAAGTAGGAGGCGCCCCAGCCCGAGCCGAGCCGAGCTGCAACTTGCCTCATTGACATGCGTTAGACACACGACTGTGCCATAGCAAGAGCAACTCCCAAAACCAACTAGTTATAGTAAGTGCACTGGGAAAAAATAAATTTTAAAAATTATAATTGAAATTTAATGGATTTTACTAAGGTTCAGAAAGATAGCTTTTGAATTTATGTTTGAAATAAGGCAGGAAGATTTTATTTAACAATAAAGTTGAGGTTTTTAAGGGCACTAAAATCTGAATAAGAAACCATAAACAAGTATATTTTCTTTAATTTAAAATATAAAAATTATTAAATTTATAAGATTTTAATTTAAAAGATTTTTGTTTAGCATTCCAATTTCCTTTTTATATTAAATCTACTTTTGGCTCTGTGCCTCAGCAAAATACAATGAGGAAGGGGCTTTTTTTTTTTTGGGCGTGATTGCATAGTGTGGGCGTGGCAACAGCATCTGGCCAGAAAATCTGAATAGATGATCGTAAACAGAATTTTGGTTTAGCGGTCAGAATGCAAGTTTGGTGCTAACAAAGCCCAAAGCCCAAAGAATCAACTGATTGTTTAAGGGGAGTGGCCGCTATAAATGCAGGCAACACTTTTGACACCGAAAGGCAACATGTGGCAATAAGTTCGAAAAACAATATTAAATTTATAAACAAATAAAGTAAGTGATTTTCTAATTTTAATAAAATTAAATAGAGTAAACATTGGAACAGGGGAATACTAATAATAATAATAATAGCAATAAGTTTGAAATACAAATATTAAATTGGGAAAAATAATTCAAGTGATTTTTGTTATTATACTAAAAATAATAAACAGAGTACATATTGAAACAGAAATTATACAAAGATGTTAAAATCATATAAATAATTTATTTAAAATTTTTTGATTGCCATGTTTATAACAAAAGAGGAATCTAAAACACATAAGAACCTCTCCTTTCATTTGATTTTTTTAAAGTTATTCGCTGCATTCTCACTTATTATCTTTATTGATCTCCGCTTTAGAAAGTAAGCATATTTTTGTTTAAAGCTGTGTAAAAAATATTATTTTAATGTTTCTGCTAAGACTGACAATCTAGCCAGGTTACAACTAGCCCTGAGCCCTGAGACTAAGCCAAAAGACCCAGCGATTTCAAGGTGTGGAGATTGTGACTTGTGACTGGGACCAGATTTCCCTCTCTTGGGCTTTTTTTTTTTTTTTGGGCAATCAAATGGAGCCTCCTTGATGGCCAACTGCGCCTCGAGATGATGATGATGTTGCTGATGAGCTCTACGACAATGGGAATGCCTCGTTGTTGTTGCTCTCAGTGCAGCAAAGTTGCTCTGTTGCAGTTGCTTTTGGCCGTGGCCGATGTTGATGGGCCAATGTTTCGGTCAGTTGCCGTGGCGAATCGCAGTGCAATGCGCAACACGTTAAGGGTTGCCCCCCCTTCGAGCCTTGTCCTCCTCCTCCTCCTCTGCCAAGCGCGCAATTTATAAAATGTCTTAATTTTTGCGTTGCCATTCCCAGGCAGGAGCAACACCAGACACAACACCGGCAATATTCTGGCTAAAAGCGCCGCAGGAAAGCCGGCGTTGTCCGGCTTAAGCATCGGCTCTAGAGATGAGTGCTGACTTGGTACATTTTCTGGGCAGGCCAAACACTTGAATTTGTTTATTTTCATTGCCAAATTGCATGGGGATCGTGACACGACACGGGCGGGGCTCCTCCCTGGCACGAGCTCGAAGCCAGAGCCAGTTGGCTAAAATGACTGACGCTTGATGGCTGTCAGTTCGTCGGACAACTTGCTGTTGCTGTCGTCGTCATCAATTTTTTGTTGTTTTTGTTGTTGTTGTTTTTTTTTCAGAGCTCTCGCTGGCGATAAATTGCATTTTAAGCGTATTCCCTGGCATTATTATGACTTTATAAACTCTGCGGGCTTTATGCCCTCGCACAATATGCACTTTGCATTTGTTGTAGCTGATGCAACGCCTTTTTGCTCCGAAGGGAAACCTTGGCGTGGCCCAGCGAGAGGTGTGAGCTATTTTTATATATATTTTGATTGGCAATGATGAAATGCACCATGCACTTGAGGAGGAGTCTCCAGTAGAGGAGTCTCCGGTCGAGGCTCCCTTTTGTTGGCCACTTCTCCGCTCTTAACAAGATAATTGCTTAATTTGATTAGCAATTGTGTTGCCGTTGTTAGCCAAGTTTGCTGCCGGTGTAGCTGCTGCTGGCGGGGCGTGCAAATTGCTAACAATTTTGATATTTAAATTATTGAGCCTGTGTAGCAACAACAGCAACATGACAGCTCAATAAACATTCCATCAAGAATGGAGTGTAAAAATCCAATTTTCATAAGTGGCCCAGGCAGGAGCCAGGGAAGCGGGGAGACTGGAGAGCGACTACTGTCCTTAGCTCGTCCTTGCATAAATTAGCAGCTGCAGCTGCAATCGCGAAGTCCATCAGCGACGGCCTAATTATGAAATGTATTTTTTATAAGTGAACCTAATTTGTCAATTATTCGGAATGGGCAGCAGGTACAAAATTATTTGAAGAGGGTAATGTGAGTTTTTTGAGCAGAGTTTTTAACATTTTGAATAAGGTTTTATTTGTTTGGTTAATTATATATTAATTTTAACAAGTTGCCTCTGGCTTGTTCTGGGAATCATCTCAAAAAAATCCCCTTTAACTTTCTTTTCTAACAAGCTTGTGGCTCGCTCACCTACATTTGGCCAGAAGCCAAAGACCTCCAGCCACATTGTCGGCAATTAAAAGCCTTAAACGACGCTCCACGTTGAGCGATGAGCTCAAAGGATTGGTAGCGACACTCGAATGCTGTATTGTCCGTCTGGTTTTTGCCTCTTTTCTGGCCACTTTCGGTCTCGAAGATTGCCGCGGTTACCTTGCCGGACAGCCCTTCACTCCGCCGCTGTTTATTTTCGCCTCTTTTTATTTTTTTTTTCTCCCACTGATTAATCACTTTGGCGCGTATAATAAATTAAAAATTTCAGCAATTTTGAAAGTCAATTAATCATCGAGAAGGCACTCTCTGTGTAGCGGCCGATGTTGCTACCTTTTTTTGTGTTGCTGCTGCTGCTGCTGATGCTGATGCTGCTGCCGCTGGGCAAGGCATAGACAAGAGGCTACATCTTGGGGCACGGCAGCTACATCAGCGGACATCCAGCAGCAACCACAATGATGATGATGATGGCGACTCAAAAATGTCAGGCCTTGACTACGCGCTGCACATTTTAGATGATGATGAAGTAGCCGGCAGATCGGCAGCTTCTTTGGGGTCCAGAGTCGCCTAAGAAGTCGAGACTTCTAGAGAGGATCGTTGTTTGGAGGTGTGGCCACGGGACAGCCAGGGAGCCAGCCAGCCAGCCAGCCAGCCAGCCAGCAGTACTTTCCTCCTGGCCAGGGCGACATATTCCCCGGCATTTGATAAATGAATGTGAGGGTCAGTTTCGTTTCAGCTCCCGAAAAACTTTCGAGATATACGAGCATTTGTCAGATAAAAGTGCAACGCCTTTCCCATTGTCAGCCACCGCCACCGAGTTGAAGTTGGAATTAGGGATGTGCTTGTAGCGATAGGATATATCGAAGGAGTAAAATAATAAAAATCCTTGATCAATATTAATAAATAATTAATATAATAATAATAGAAAGTTGGGGAAAGGTAATTTAAATATTTACAGCATTTTTTAAACAAAAGTCCAACGAAGTTAACATGGCTTTAAATATAGAAGAATAAAATGTATAATTAAAATATGGCACGCAATTTGCCATAAAATCTGCAATCCAATCAAAAATCTATCATAATTAAAGTTAAAAATATATTATTTTTTATTCTGAAAGTTTTTCTATGCAATTTTTTTATGGGTTAACAAATCTGCGTACTACATTTGCAATTTTAGGAAATCAAAATAAATAATTAATTAAATTACTGAAAATAATCCGAATTGAAAATCTTGAAATTAAGTATCTCAAAAAGATTAATAATGCCTGAAACTATTTTTCATAATAAATAAATATCACAATAAAAATTAAATACCACAAATATCGATTTAATATTCCTCTTCCATCCCTACCTCACTCCCAAGCTGTGTGTTTGCTTTGAACCATAAAATATATAATGGCCCCCGTATCGCATAAGACTGCGAGTGTTGAAACTTAAGTTTTAATTTAAGCGATACGAAGGGCGAGACCGACGCAGTCCGCCGCCGAAGCCGTTGCCCGAATCGTGCACGAAATGAAGCCATTTTCATACTCGTATTTATGAATTTTGCCCCTTATCGAAAAACGCTTCAATTGGCCATCGAGTCGGGGCCGGCAAATTAAATATGGGCAGTCATAAACGATACTGACAGGTCCGCGGGTAGGAGCAGATCCAGATCCAGATTCCACTGGTGGCGCAGAGGCAGAGGATCCGGGAATCGGAGTCCCGGCTTAGCTGAGTTATTAAGGCATCTTTATGGCCAATCTCAATGAGGTGTGAAGTGCAATCGTTGTTGGCCTTTTTATTAATACGCAAAAATATATTTTATTTGTTGTTACTGCGCCTGAGATTGCCTTGCGTTTTAAAGTTCAGTTTCCCAGCAGAAGGATTTGTGGGATTTTTATGGTTTCACTCGGAGGAAGAATTTTATGATATATACTCCTAGAATTTTTTGCTAAAGACTTTATTAGCATGTCTCAAGATTGCCTATTTAATGACTTAATAAATTCCATATAAAAAGAGAGGTTAAAAGGAGCGTCGTTGTTTTCAGTTAAATTTTTTTAGGAAATAATTTTACAGGTTTTATAAAGCTTGTATTAAATTTTTAAGTACGGAAAACCGAGATGCTGGTCTTGCTTATAAAAAAATATATTTTAAGTTATAAAGAATATAAATCATATAATTTTTAGAATTTAAATGCTTCTTAACAATGTTTTTTAGAAACTTCCCAGGAGCTTTTGCCTTAAAGAACCTTCAATAAAAATATCTTTAGCACAATTTTCTTTCCAGAATTCTTCTTCCTGAACAGTAAAAACTTAAAAAGAAATATTTTAAAAAAGAAAGTATATAAATTTTCTATTTCTATAGCATTAAATATTTTTAAATAATTTTTTCAGAGACTTCCTAGAAGCTTCTACCTTAAAGAAGCTCCAATAAAAATGTCTTCAACACAATTTTCTTTTCTGAATTTTTCTTCCTGAGCACTGTAAACTTTCCCCTTGGTACCTTATCTTATCCTTCCATCTGCGCACCGGTCCAATCCCATCTTTGGCTGCATTTCGGCAATAATTCATATTTAAGGCGCTGATCCGCGCTGAGCTGCAGCCCAGGGAGGAGACCCTTTCCTCTGACAGCCGAGGTCGTTCACTTGTCGTCTTAATTAAGTGCGTGCAAAAAGTTGCCGCAACAGATTGCAAAAGGCAACAAAAAATATGGAGAGAAAAAAGGAGAAAAAAGAGGTGCTTTTAAGGACATTTTGACTGCGGCGTCGCGGGCTGTCAGTGAAATCCCATAAGCCGACAGCCAAGTTGTTTTATGGCCCACAGAAGGGGCTAAAGGAACACTTAAATGCAGGTCACAGATGCAAATGTGCTGCTGCTGCTGCTGCTGCTCGTGCTGCCAATTATTTATTAACATATTTTCCCATTTGCATTGGCATTTGCATTTGCATTGGCATTGGCATTGGCACTTTGTGCAATTAACAGAATACTGTGTTGCCGTTTAATGGCCAACGTTGTCATACGTACACGTGTAGCCTGCTAACGGTTTGTTTTTTTTTTTTTTTTTGGCTTTTTTCGGGCCTAAACAAATGGTTCAAATGCCGTGACTTCCTGGCCATTTCTTTGCTGCATTTAAATTTGATTTTGGGAATTTCAAATCGAATTTCGGCAGCGCCAAGTGCTAAAGTTTAGCGAAAAAAAAAGGGTACAGGGAAAAAATTAAGGGTTTGCTAATGTTATTAACTAAAAAATAAGTTATTAAATCTAGAAGAAGCTAAGCAAAGGCTTTGGCTTAAAAATACGTTTAAGAAAAGCTGATATACATTTTCCAGAAATATTCAAAATATTTTAAAATGTAAAATACGTTTAAGAAAAGGTGGCATACATTTTCCAGAAATACTTTAGGTATATAAAATTCTAAAAATATAATTTTTCATATTTCCCTTGCTTTAAGATATCCCCTAAAATTTCTCTAACTGTACAGGGACGACCGCGAAATTCACGCCATAAGTAGAATGTGATTTTCTCGCGTTGCCGTTGCTGGTGTTGCCAATGTTGCTGATGTTGCCGATGCTGCTGCTGCTGCTGCGGATGTTGCTGTTGTCGCGTGTTGCCTGGCTTGTTACGGTGCCCAAATATGAGCAACATCACGAGAATCGTGCGATTTGCCTTGCATATATTTTACAATCCCAAAAAACCCAATCGCAGGCCAATCCCAAATCCAAATCCAAATCCAAATCGCAATCCGCACAATTCCAGGCCGACACAGGCAGGCAGGAGCATCGCCAAACGTCATTACCAAAGGGGCAGGGAGGCAGGGAGGCAGGCAGGCAGACACAGACCTTTCCTCCTCCAGTATCCGAAATCCAAATCCAAGTCGAACTCCAAGCGGGAATCGTAATGAAGTTATTTGTCCTGCGGCCATGTGGAATCAACGCACATATCCTTTTTGGCAATTGCAATGCGCCTGTCGCATAAATCATTTGCCACTCGCATGAAATTGGGCATAAATTTGCTCCACTTTGGAGCTCCAAGGAGAGTCGAAATCCCCTTTCTTTTTGGTCGGCCTAACGAATTTTCAGTTTGGGAAGAAAGAGAAGAGATGGAGCAGCACTTGGTTATGTGGCCTCATGGCCAGCGGGTGCCAATCTTCCGGTTAGCGATGCGTGAGCCACGTGAAATGCAAATCAGTTTGAGATTCGTGAGTTTATAGCTGGCTTTAGGGGGTTAATTGCTAGTAGTTTGGAAAGGGAAATTGGCAAAAATTTTATTAGAGTTTAAATGGGTTTGTAAGAATTTTATGTGACATTAAAGGGAGGTATTTTAGAAACAGAATAACTTCTCCTAAAAGAGCTACTATTTATCAAGAAATATTTTGAGAAAAATCTTGGTAAATTCATAGTTTGAATTTTGTTAAATTTCTAAAGATGTATGTGTATATTTTGGCCCACTCCCATCTCTCTTCGCCAAAAATTAGCCAACAATTCGGTTATTAAAACAGCTTGCCTGGGCAGACAATTGGCGCTGCTGGCGGATTGGCTGGAATTACTGGGGCAGGTGAGCGGGGACTGGGGCATGGGGGAGGAGCACATCCAGTTGGCCACAGCCAAGACCCAGACCCAGACCCAGTTTCTCGCACTGTTACCGTTCCAATCCTTCCTCCTCCTTCTACCTGCTGTGATAAATCAACGTGAGACTAATGCGCTCTTAACACGCGAATTATGATTTTGCAAATGATGTGAGAGGAGAGCTCCGAGTCGCTTGATTGCTTTATAATCGCCACGGTCTTCTTGGGGCACTTAATTGCAGTTTAAAGATGGGAAAGTGACCCCTGAACTATTGGTAATTAGTTTCGAGACAACAGCAGCAGCAGCAGCAGCCGCATATCAACATATGGGCTTGGCCCGGCCAAGACTCCTCTCCTGACCCAGTAAGAAGAACGTCTGGCATTTAACCCAGTTATTATGACTGCCATTTATAACCGGGCTAGGCCTTTGGCTCCCTGCGATGGCTCTGTGTGGGTGTCCTTTTGACCCGCATGTCCTTTATGGCCAGCCGTTGCTGTTGCTGCTGCTGCTGTTGCGGTGGCCATTTTGCGGTCCTGCCCTGTTTGTCATACCTCCCTCCCTCCCCCTTATTGTCCTTTTTCGAGGTCGTCCTGGTCCAGTACCGACCTCCGTTATTTCCCCCCGCTGCTCGATGGCAAATGCCACTGACAATGGCACAGTTTTGCATGCAATTGACTTTCACAGCTCGTTGCTTTTTACTGTCTGAATGGGAATGGCTATAAGGGAAGGGGATGTGGGTGTTAAAGGGGAAGGGGAGGAGAACTATAGAGCAGGGGGTTGTGGTTGTTGTAAGGCTTGGGAAGGACACAAAAAGGGGCAGCGCTGCTGAAAATGTGGGCGACTCCAAATAGCAATGCTCTTGCTTATCGCTCCTGTCCTTGTTTTCCGATTTACATTTTTGAAAACTTATCATATTCTCAGTATTTATTGTGGGGGAAATTTCGAAAAGAAAATATTGGTTTTATTTAAGGGAGTTTCTTCAGGACAAGAATCTTGTTTAAACTGGAAATAATTTATAAACTTTACTTTAGTTGCTTTGGTATATTTTAGAATCTTAAATATAACTATTTCTTAAAGAAGGCGACGCATATAAAATTCCCTTTGCTTTAGCTTTTCCCTTATTGTTATCCCTACAACCACTTTCTATAGACAGCAACCGAAGCATCCACCTGTAAGACAACGATTGTCTGCTGTTGTTTTCGCATGAATCATTCCACATTTCGCATTCCCGCCCTGGAGAGCTTTATAAGCCGTCATTGAACCTGAAAATATGGCCAACACAATTCGCCATCATAAATATTTTATGCACTGTGCGCTTATTCGTTTTCATTTTCATTTTTTGCCAGGCATTTCCATTCATTGTTTGGGCTTTGCATACATTTTTTGTCATACATCAGGTGGGGGCGGGGACCTTTGTTTTTTGTGCAGTGGAGTGCCTATTAGGCTGCATATTAAAAAATATATGCAGGCCAAATAAATAACACAGGAATACACAAAGAGGAGAGCAGAGCACAAGGCTAACCCTTTTTTTTATGATTATGAATGCGAGTCGGCATATTTATGTAAAAATTATGCAATTTGCTGCCGTTCTAAGCGAGTGCGTGAGGGGTAAAGTCGGAGGGCAGGGTCGGAAATCGGCTAAACTGAACCTGGCCAGTCAATCAAAAGGCTGACATGCTCGTCACAGTTGTCGCAAAAGGACAACAGCAGGAGCCAGAGCCAGGGCCAGGAGCAGGAGCAACAGACTGCCAAGGAGCGCGAATTGCATCTTGCCGGAGAGCAATTTGCAAACCAAAATGTGTATTAAAATTTATGACGAGTGCAAGACGAGGCAGTCGGGGCTCCACCAAATGCAACTGTGTTATTTATGTTGGGCTTGTGGCTGAGAAATGGAGGGAGATGACTGCACAAGTTTAGCAAGTCAAAGCGAGAAATGTGCAACCGTCCAACCGTCAACAGAAATGCTACCTTAAATTCCCTTAAATGCTCAGGAATAACTTTAAGCTGCAGCGGTATGTTTTAATTATTTTATTTTGGCTCGAAAAATATTTAAATTATAATATATACATAAATTTAAAGTGAAGCCTTGAAGTATTAAAGAACTATTAATATGCAAGCAAGAATAAGTTAAGAAAACTTTGCCAAGAAGTATTAATGATGAAAGATATTTAAGTTTAATTAATAATTATACAAAGAATATTTTTACGGGCTATGAAACTTTGAAAACAATAGAAAAGCGATCATTTACAAATTTATAACTATATTAAATTGTGCCTTTGAAATATTTAAATAATTATATATAATTTAGGCAAATATTTATTTTCAGATAGAAATATGATAAGAAATCTTTGCCAAGGAATTCGCCCAAATATGAAAGGTATTTAAGTTTAATTTATAATTATTTATAAAATATTTTGCCAAGACACTTGTATATTTAAGACAATAAAATAGCGTTAAGTAACATCACTGAATATTAATTATTTTATTTTGCGCTGAAAGAATATTTAGATAATCAAAAATATATTCAAACTTAAAGTGAGGCCTTGATGTAGTCAGAAAATTTTTGGAAATCTGATGACAAAACTATTTAGAACTTTGAACTTATCTCTTTAGAAAGTAGATTTTAAGCTAAAAGTTTACAATTTTAATTTATATAAATGTATTTACAATTACTTTAGCAGTGTCCAGGGCCTTCAAATATTTTTATTTAATTTTTTTTTTTTCAATATAAAGTTAGCTAAACCAGCAGGAATACATATAACTCTTAACAAATACGTCAAATACTCCTACCTTTCCCCCTTAATATATTCCCAAAAAAAAAATATTCAAACTTTCTTTTAGCCCAAATTAAACCACAAAAAAAAGCAGACTTAAAAAATCTGGTAAATAATGCGATTTACATCTGCTTTACATATATTCCATTACCGCAAGAATATCAAATCCGACGGGCAGACAATATCTGCTGGGATTGGATTGCATTATACTGCGCCTGCCATATAGGGCACTGATCATACACTCATACTCCTCTCCAGAGTCTCTCCGTACCCTTACGGAGAACGTCAGAAATTAGCATCGCCTTTGGAAGGAGTTGGGATTCCGTCTCCGCAGCTCCGCAGCTCCACAGCTGCCTCGTCATCCACAGCGTCATGTGAAATTTTTGAATGCATTCGATCCCAGATCATCGATGGATTACAAGCACTCCTCCGAACACTGGCGAATTTGTATTGAAATTCATGTCTCTGTTAGCGAAAAATGCAGCATGTCGACATTGTTGCGATGATTGGCTTAACTTTCACCGGCAAATGTCGCCGCTCAGCGTTGTCGTGACGACTCGACAGTCGCCGAGTTTTCAGTCCCCAATCCCGAACCCGGTCCCGGTTCCGCGTCCTGTCATCCGTCGTCAGGCAGGGCCAAAAGCAAATTGTTAACTTATTTGTAAATTTCATTGTACCAGTGTACATTCAGTTGATTTCGGGCCAGAGAGAAGTCGGTCTGTGTCCTCGGTCTGGTATTTCATATGCAGCAACTGCGCATTTTCCATGCGGCCAAATCCTTTTGGCAAATTGTATATGCATCATAAAAAACGCCACCGCTTCGAATTAAATAAATTTCACATTTTTGAATGCCCTGCCATTGGGTAGTGTTGGCTGTGGTGAAGCAGAAAATGGGAAAATTATATAAGAGAGGAAGATGAATTATAGTATTTAGGAACTCTGCTGTTTTCTTAGCATTTTTTTGTAGGTTTATTTTAAACATCTTTTGTACATTTTTGTTTAAGAAAACTATCATAGCTTCTCATATTTAAATTTAAATTTTGAAGAATATTTACTACAAGTTTTCTCTTAATAAATATTCCCTTAAATATTCCCCTAATTCTCCTTATTCCTTTTAATATTCCAACCCATTTTAATATCCTTAAACCCCCACCTATACACTTTCCACTTGTTTATGTTTTCATTTGTGCCAAATAAAACCCTTTCATGTGCAGATTTTATGTTTGTGCCGCTTCAGGTTTTTGTACCATTTCTACTTTTTGTTCCTCGTGTGTGTGTGTCTGGGCTCTTTCTCTCTCTTTGCCAGGATTCTTATATGCAAATTTATTGGCATTGTTTTCGAGGGGGCGAGAATGGGGGGGCCTCAAATGGGTCACGTGATGGGGGTCCTCTCTGACTCATTTGTAGACTCCTATTTGCATTGATGGCAACCGTCGAATATGAGAGATGAAGGCTGGGAATTAAAGTCTGCATATATCGGAGACCCTTTGAACTTTGGACCCACTTTAAGCTCCAACCACTATCTCGGTGGCTTGCATGTGCCGGAGCACTTAAGGCAATTATCATGGCCATATTTGGCCCTGCTGCTGGTAGCCAAAAATGAACTGAAACTTAATTTCATTTATCTTATCCCTGGACCGCCCTAAGGGTCATGAGCAATATAATGCATATTGTGGCAGCTCCCAACAGCTGCTCCTGATAAAACTGCCATGGGGGCCTGGGCCTTGGATGGTTATATGAGGAAGAGGATGCGGATTGGGAGCTGAGAGCAGGGAGCAGGGAGCTGGATGGTATGGAGAAGGTGCTGTGCCATGTGTGAGTGCTTCAATTTGCGTGTGCACTGAGAAAATAGGGGAATATTTATTCATTACACCCCTGAAATTTTATTTTTATATTTTTGAAAATTTTAGAACTTGTAAAATTACTATAAAAGAGCCTTAAGTTAAATCTTCTCTTTCAATTGTCATCAATTTTACGACTCTATACAATTTAATATAAAATGTTTTAGTCAAAATAAAAGCTAGTTTCTCTCTGTGCAACGTCTTGGGTCTCGGTAGTGCAGCTACCAGAAAATGCTGCTTCGCTTTTCCTTCCTTCCTTCCTTCCCCCCCCCGCCAAAGTGGTATGAAATTTGCGCTGTATGTAAAAATGTTATCGCGTTTGCTCCGACGCTTGTCGGAAAATATTCGACATATCCTACAAGCCGGGCATCCAGGAGCCCCGCACAGGCCACCCCCCACTCACCACCACCCCCCAAACCCCTCGTAATTGGGCCAACGCCGAACTGTGGCAACTGTAATTGTTTTGCTGTTGAATTTTCGCGCGCGGACCCCCCCCCCCCTCCGTTGCTCCTCGAATGTAACAATAATTTTCCACTCTTTTGTTTAACATGGTCGAAAAACATTTGTGCCTTGCATGTTGATTTTCCCAAAGCTTTTCCAGCCCGAGCTGGTGAGGGGGAAAACCAACACGCTCTCTGCCCGTATTTGACCTCCATTTCTCAGAGGCATTTGCACTGATTGCTGTTTGGTCACTGGCCACGGGGTTCCTCCAGCCATGCTCCACATATTGATATATATGTATATCTCTCTCTGTATCTCCCGGGATCGGGCCTCCTCTCGGCACCTGTTTAATAACTCAATTTTATGGCCAACAGGCTACAGGTTGCTGTTCCGCGGCTGCTTATTCATCTGGGTCCTGGCCATCCTTTAGCCGATTTTCCTTTTGTATGATTAATGCGAGTTTCTATGCTGGCAAAGCCGCATTCGTTGCCCAAAAAATATTTCATAATTCATCGGCGAGGCATAAAAGTGTCCATAAAAAGTTTTATTACCATTTCTAAAATCCTGTTGCAGGCACGAGGAGGAATTCAGGTTCTCATCGGAGTCGAAGTCTGTGTCTGATTTGCTTATTAACGTGGCTCGAGTGTGTCATAAATTTCGGAGATAGATTTATGCAGCATCTACATACAGTCGCCCTCTCTCTCTATATTTACTTTGTACCTGTGCCGGTTCGACATTCAATTTCCTGCCTGCCACATGGAATTCACCTTTCTGGCTGCCGGAGATGAGTGTGAGAAAGCGATTTGAGTTTGCAAAGAGCCACCAGTGCGTATACGCAATGTGGTGAGGCCAAGGCAAGAGTTGAACCGAAAAAAAGAGCTGCAAAAAGACAGAAACAGAAACAGAAACAGAGAAATCTCCCGAGAGCAGTTGCCAAATGCAAAGAGTCATGGCCAAGCGCATCGAATGCAAAGACATTGCCATAACTCATTCAAACGACACACGGCACTCAAGCGATCGATGACAACGGCGAACAAACAGCCGCCAGAGGATTCTCAAAAACCAAGAAGAGCACTGGGAAAAAAATCTAGAAAAAGCTAGAGAAATTGCAGAGGTTTTTATAAGGGAAAAATGAGAAAATAAAGTATCCACCCAAAAGATAATCATAAAGAAATTAGTCTCTAAGAAGGAAAATATATTTAAAAATTAAAATCTGCTTGAAGTTTTCGATTTTTATTTGGATTTCAAGCCGCTTTGTTTAAGGATTATTTATTATTTTTAAAAAACAAATTTCCACAATTAAATTCTCATATATTCTTCTACTTTTTCTACCACAAATTTTCCTTCCAGTGCAAATAAGTTGGCCCTGGGGTCAGGCCGGGCATCGATCGATCGCTGATCTCCACGATCGCCGCTGGCAAATGTGCGATCGGGGATCACTCACGGCAGATTTCTGTGTCCCCAGATCCCTCGCTTCCCCGCCTCTTTCCCCTCTTTGGGCAATAAATTTGTTCTGCATTTGTAATTTCTATTTTACAACCGGCTTTGCTATGCGATTCGATCCAAAGCGAACCGTACTAGGCGGCGTATGAGTGATATATAAGCGGAGATGGACAGGGGGAAATCGATAATCTATCCATCAGATTATGTAACATCCTTGGCCATCAAATACGCGGCTTGGCAACATATATTTATGCATGTGCAACGCGTCGCATGAGCGATGCTTATTTAATGGCCCATTGCATTTGCATTTGGGCCGTTAGATTCTTAGATTTTTACATTTTTCCGCCATATGTCTGCATATTTAATGCCCTCCGCATTTGACTGATTCGCAAAATGTGGGCGTGGTCAGCTCGAAATTTATGCATTTTTCAATGCCATTACTCAGCTGCTGCGGCTCCCGCGGCGATTCTCGGCGATTCGGTGATTTTGGCCTAGTCGAACGGCGCGCCGTTGTAATTCTTTGGCTAAATGCTACCAAATTAGTTTGAAATTATCTTGTGAAATAAATCGCCGGCTGCCGCTGCTGCGACTGCAACTTTGACCGCCTTTTTATTGCCATTTATGAGCACAAATTATTTATTATTTGCAGCTTAATTTGCTTCCGAGCTACGAGTGTTTTGCTTACGACTTGTCCTCGGGGCAACTCGATTTTTCCGTTTTAAAAAACACGACCCAGAATGGCATGCAACGGCTAGGAATACCAGGTGGTAATTGCCACCAAATCGTGTCTAATTATGCCAGGTGATATTTGAGGTACAGTGCTGGCTTTAAAGATCAGTATGCATTTTAGAAATTTAATTCTGATTAGAATAATTCTACATTTTAAATGTTTCTGATCAAATTTATAATGTTTTATTATATAGACAATGCAGAATGTTTTTCTTATAATTAAAACAATATTCTAAAAATTCTCTCTTTCTTTTTCAACAAATTTTTCAATACCTAAACCTTATCAATTGTTATTTCCAATATATATTTCCAAATTCCCAAATTCTTTTCCCTACAAAAAAACGTTGTTCAAATTACATTTCCGATTGATTGTCCATCAAAATGCACTTCAAAGGCACCAGGCCCTTGGGCCATTCAAATATATTTTGCTGGCTAAGCAGCAGTGGTTGCAGACTTTTGGCCAGCACTGTGTCTGTCGTTGGCCCATAGAGTTCTGCTACAGCAAACAAGATTTATTTACGAGTCGGGTTCCGTTTTGCAGATCGAAGGCGAAAAATTCAATAAAACTGAACTGAAACTTTTCGACTTGCTTCCGGGCTTTTTGTTTCTCCTCCGCCGCCGTGGATTCTCCTTTATTTATTTCTTGTTTTTTTTTTTTTTCGGCCAGCTTGTTGTGTGCCTTTTGCCACCAACTGTGGCTGGCATTTTTATTGTGGCTCTTGATAGCCTTGTGATTTCAGTTGTTCTTTTTTTTTTTAGAGAGATTTGCGCCGCTTTGTCGGCCATGATAAATACACAAACGATTTTCAGGTTTCTCGGCCGGTGGCCGCAGGACAAAAATGCCAGAGCCTTGGCCATGTTTCAGTTTTGTTTTCGGTTTCAGTTGCAGTCTCAGAATCAGAGTCTCAGCTGAGTCAACATTCCGCTCATTGCCACTCAATGAGGAGTCGCAAATATCTGACATTAGAGGTAAGCCAAGGGGAAAAGGGCCAATACCCAGTGGCTGGCCAAGGGTTAAGACCACACCTCGACTGCCACTCCGCGACAATTCATCAAGCAGCAAGACAGCAAATGAGCAGCGGGGGTCGTCCGCCGTTGACACTGACATACAGGTTGGCTCGTCGTCGTCATGGTCTTCCTTCCCATCGTCATCGCATCTGAAAATCTCCTCTTCTCAACTACAACTGAGTGATGACCGCGACAATGGCGAAAAATGAAAGCCCAGAGACGGTGCGATCAAAACTTCCTGGAAATTAATTAAAGATCTAACTCACACTCGATGGAAAGGTGAGTGCACTGAGGGGATATGTTTGGCTTGCTAAGAATAATTTTTAAAATATTTATTTGTAAAATAAAACTTCCTCAAAGGAGAATCAAGAAGAAACTCCAGTGGCCTAAGAAATAAATAAAGATAAATATATGTATATAAAAAATATATATTTATTTGTTAGGAAACAGTGGAGTTTCTTCTGTATTCTCCTTTGAGAAAGTTGTATTTTGAATAATTCCCTAATTACTTAATAAGTTTATGATTTAAAAATATACTTTTGCTTAGTTTGTATTGTTTTATTTTTTCTTTTCTTTAAGTTTTTTAGCTCTAGTTTTCTTCTTTTAATATTTCTCCCCATGTATAGACCTAGACTCTAGTACTCCCTCCACTTTCCTTAGGCTCTAACGAAGCTCCTAGTGGGGGCCCCCGTCTGGCAGGTCTGGTCAATAATTATCGACGCTTATCAAAGACACCGTTACAGATGCTCGCACATGGACAGTAGAGGCGCTGCCTGGCAGAAGCAACGGTGGCAATGGCCAAGACCAAAGACCAAAGCGAAGTCCATGGAGATGGCGATGGCGATGTGGCAGTACCTCCGCGGAGCCAAGTCGGCAGCCCACCAAGTATGGTCAGTGGATATGTGTGCCTAGACTGGAATGCCGCTTCGGCCCTGCTCCTGCTCCTGCTCCTGGAGAGGCCGCCTGTCTCCGACTCCTGGTCCCAGGCCAAGTCCCAAGTCCCGTCGGCTGATGCTCCCTAGCCTTTGTTCATTTCGGTGCGGTGCAATTAATATTCAACGCCGTTGGCTGATCATAATTTACGTGCTGAGTTTACGATGCGACTGCATCTCCCATGTCCACCTAGAAGATGTTTACAGGGAGAGAAAATTAAGTTATTGATTTAATTAATTAATTTTAGTTAGTGGGGAAACTCTTAAAGATATTGAATTAAGTGGAAAACTCAGAAATAATATTTAAAATGAAAAGAAAAATATAAAAATAATATAAAAGATCTTTCAAAACCTTTAATTACCTTAAAGAATATTTTCTTAAGATATAAAGACATGATATCTCCCATTTCTCTCTCTGTACTTCCCCCGTTTACTGCATCTTTTCAGCTGAGAAGGCGTTGCCGCCGCCTGCAAAAGGGGGCGTTCATACATGGACCCGGTGGAGAACTAGCTCGACTTGGACAAAAGGGCATTCTATTTACATTGCTTCACTGCACGTGTTCCTTGGCCAAGTCATAGTCATAGCTGGGGGCCAGGAGCTGCTCAGCCAGAGCTTGGCTGCGGAATTAATTCCCCGACCTGCTCAGAAAACCAGCCTTCGGGGGTCACTCGAGTCAATAAAAGTCAGCGGCCAAGTTTGGGCAAACTTCAACTCCAATTTCGATACCAATTCCTATGCCAATAGCTTAACCAATTCTGTAACCACTTCTCTTACCAATGCCTTTACCAATACTTAACCAATGCCTCTAACAATTCCTTGAATTGAATTTCGGTAATTGACAAACATTCGCATTCATTCGAATGACAATTCCATCCGTCTGCTAATTGAGAGAGAAAGCTCGCTCTAGTGGCCACATCGCGATATGTCAGCTGGCCCATTTATGAGACGGCGGCGGAATAGGGTTAAGAGTGACACCCCAGAGACCTACATATTCCAAATCCGAAACCGAATCGGAGTCTGCAACTGATTTGCATTTCGGCCTAACGACTTTGGAGGCAGAGGGCCATGGCAGGGGAGAAGCAGCAGTTGGCAGTTGCATTTCACATGGATTTATGCAAGCCATTCGCACCGCCTTGCCATTTCATTTTGGGTACCAACAACGGCGGTTATCACCCAGAGATCGTTGGGCCTTTGAGTTTTGGAGCTTAGAGTTGACAAAACAGATTTTTTTAAGACTGAAAATGGCTTGAAAATGTGAGTTTTAAGCTGTCAAAAAGTATAGATAGTCAAGATTTTAGGCAGTTAACTTTTACTAGAAGAATTTTAAAAGATATTTTAGAACTTTAAAAGGCAGAAAAATATATATATTACCCAGAATAGATTTAATTAAAGATGAACAATTATTTAGGAATTTTTTTATTTTAAATTTAAGTATTTTTTACTTTAATAAAGATTCTAGAAGATTATACTTATTTAAAGTGAAGGCAATAATTTCCTAAAATCCAGGCTTAAAAATCATATATTTTCATTAGTAGCCTGCTTAAATATTCCTATTTTAATTATTTTTAATTTCCATATTTATTTTTTAGTTTAATTTTTATAATTTTCTTCCTTTTTATAGCCCCATAAAAATTTTGGCACCACTGACAAGGCCTGGCCTTCGCGTTTCTGGGTCTTTGGGGAGCCACAGAGCAACACAGAACCCAGAGCCCGAGAGTCATTAAAATATATGACACCCACAGATCGGCGATGCATCTGCGGCCCTCATCGCCAGCCCTCTTTCTCTTTCGCTCACCTGTCCGCCTGCCTAATTAGACACACTGCAGCGGTCTCTGTCTGGCCTTAGCCGCTCCTTTTTGGCCCGGCTTTCTTCGTGTGTGGTCCAATTAATTTTTCGGATAGAGCAATCAACAAGTTTCTTCTCTTTTTTTTTCTGGCGGCCTTTATGGCTGTTGTTCAACATGTTGCAGGTCAATTTGTTGGCCGCTTGTCCTCGGCCGAGGCTTTTTGGGATACCGAAATCCCCAAACGCCAAGCGCCGTGTGTGGTCCGGTCTTAGAGGGTCCCCCAAAAAAGGTTTCTCAATTAGAAGTTCGCCAGCGAGGAGTCTCTGTGTGTCTCTGTGTCATAATCATTAATTAGCTAGAATTTGGCCTCGCTTTGACACTTTGCCTGCTGCGGGGATTTGCCTTTTTTGGCATTTTCCGCATTTTCCTTATTTGCGAGGAGCTTGGAAATTGCATTTCCCTGCGGTTCTCCTTGGCACGTTCGACTCTTAATTAATTTGATGCCACATACGAGTTGGAGTTCGACTTGGAGTACGAGTACGAGTGCATACATAAATACGGCCTCCTGCCACGTTTGTTTTTGGCCCAAATTTGACGCTCGCGGTTTTGGCTAATTAGCAAAGTGTGCCTGAGTCGAGGCTGAGTTTCAGTTTCGGCTTTGCTTTTCTGGGGTCGCACAGCTCGCGACACACAGAGTCGAGAGTGTGGCACAAATTTACGGCTGTTTTCCAGCTGCAGCTGCCACAAAATGCAAATTGGCCAAGACGCAAGACAGCGACGAGACCGCAGCCTGATGATGACGTTAGCCTTGTGCAGCAGAGGCTTTTACTTCAATTAGCTGGAATTAGGTGGAAAAGGAACAGGATGTCGAGGAGAGAAGGAAACGGGAATGCAGAGAGTCAGGTAGAAGTCAGACTTGCAAGAAATAATTATTATTAATAATGTTAACTATAATACAATGAGTTTGAAGACCGTAAAAGAATTCTTAATATTTGTAGAAATAATTCAGGCCTTAAGAAAATATTTTACTTAGTATTTTACTAGCTTTAACTTACTTAAAATGTTACTAAAACTATTTATATTTAAATGAATGGATTTGTTCATGTAGAAATA
>JAEIII010002336.1:0-10683 GCA_018905755.1 Drosophila ohnishii | reverse complement strand
TAAATACCTTTTTTTGTCCCAATAAGAGTTTTCTTGCAAAAAATAATTATAAACAATTATTTAAATTAAAATTTTCCATAATTATATCCTTGCAGGGTATTATAATTTAAGTCAGAAGCCTGAAAAGCAGTAAAGGGGCCATTTCCGACCCCATAAACCATATATATTATTGATCAGCATCAACAGGTGAATCTTTCTAGCCATATCATGAAGTACAAAAAAATCTTAAATTTTTTTCAAAATTCGTTAAGGGGTTACATCGTTTAAATTGTCAAAAATTGACAAAAATTTTGATATCTTAAAATTTTAAATGTAATTTGCAGATTTGTTAACCTACCAAAAACTAACATAGAAAAGCTTTCCGAATTAAAATTAATGATTTTTTGGCTTAGTTATGAACGAATATTGATTCGATGTCATGATCCAAGGGCAAACTGCAAGGGTATACAAGTTTCGGCTTCCCTAAATAAGTTTCCTTTCTTGTTTTAATTAAAATAATTGTCTTTATTTAATTTAATTTTGTTGTTTGAAGATAAATATTTTTTTAATCAAAGAAATAGCCAGAGTTATTTAAAAATAAAGAAATAACTTTTATAAGTTTTCCCTTTATATAGAAAAATAAATAAATGTTTCTAGTGTATTGTACAAATTGCTGGCCATCAATCAAATGGCAATCTCTCTCTCTCTCTCTTTTATTTTCTATGTTAAATGACAGTGTCAAAGCCAAAAAAAAAAAAAAAAGAAGAAAAGAAATGTTAAAACTCTTGTTGACCAGCCAGTCAGTCAATGGCCAAGTGCAGCGGCCACATCAGCTTACTGGCAATGATCGCTCTGGTCAGCTGCACTCCCCGCCCACCTGCCACCCCCCTTTTAATTGTTTTCTTCTTGCAATTTCCATTATTTTTTTCATTTCCATGCTTGGCTTGGCCGCCCCTCAATTTGTTACGCTTTGGCGCAATTGCGCCAAATAGTTGGCAAAAGGCTTTCAGGTCTCTCAGGCCAGCCTCCTCCGACAATAAAAACAACAACAAATAAATACAAAAATATGTTCACCGAACAGAGAACAGAAATTATTAAAAATAAACCAAAGGAAAGGAATAATATGCAAATGAAATTAAGTCAAATTAGTGGAATTTTTTTTCGTTTGAACATCAAACTTTGTGGTGGCCCACATTTTGACAATAACAAAAATAAAAACAAAAGAAATGGGGAATTGTAAAAATGTTTGGCAATTAATTTTTCGGGTTTTTTGTTTATAATACAACACAAATATTATATAAAAGAACACAGAGAGAATAGGCGGGGAGGGAAAATAAAAAATAGAGAGAGGAAAATTTCAAAGAATAAATATGAGAAACTTTTTCCCAACCAAAAATATGGTTGACTCTTGTCGTGTGTGTGTGTGTGTGTGTATGTGTGCTTAAATAATTTATAATTAAAAATAGCAAAAGGCGTGTTGCAAGAGGAAGAGAGAGAGCAAGAACGAGAGCGGGGGCGTTTTCGAAAATGTTGAAAGTCAGTTTTTCAGAACACAAAAATGTTTTCCCATTTGCCGCTGACCAAATTTGGTCAAATTTATATAAACAATGATACATTTTTCATTTCGGCCAGAGAGAAAAGAAAAACTACAGAGAGAAAGAAAATTACAGGGAGAGGAAATCGTGGAAATCTGCGATTAAAATTGCAGGCCAGCCAACGTGGCGTATACTTAATTGCACTCAATATATCCATAAAGATATAGAGTGTATATATATCAATATTTGTGTACGTCCATAAACGCTTTTAGCTGATTTATCTGATGCGTTTTTGGCTGCCCCAAAACAAAGAGGAAAATTTTATTGGCCAAATTTTCTTGATTTTTTCATTTATTTTTTTTTATGCCAATTAAATTTTTTCTTTCCATTTAGCTGATAAGATTTAAACGTTTTGATGTTTTACGATATCAATGAACTCGAAAAACGAGTAATAATAATTAATTGTAATTCACTTTTTGGGTGCAAAATACACGACAAAAAATACACGACATTATGGCGCTTTGTTCAAGTTCATGCCTGTGGTCAACGTGTCGTATGCTTAATATATATGTACATGAATTATTTTGGGGGCATATTACGCATACGCCAGGTATGCACGGGCAGGTACAGATCAATGATCAAGAAGCCAATCAAGCGGAAGCTGAAAACCAATGCAAAACACACAAAATACGAAACAAATCACGGCTAAGGACAAATTTTAGTAGTGACAAATTGATCTTATTCTCCTTCGATCGTTGATTGCTGTGGGTCTTTTTTTGTTGTTGTTGTATTTTTTGGGGACCAATTTTCTTGGCAAGTGAATAATTGCTGTGCTGGCTTTTCGTGGTCGTCGTCGTCGTATGTGCTCATCGTGCTTTATTTAGCCAGATTCACACAGAACAGCTGGCGTTTGTTGCTTCCCACACAGACACACTTTCCTTGGGGAGATTTTCCGGTTGATAAACAAAAAAGTCTAATATTTTTTTTTATTCTTATTTTTTAGGTGAAGACCACGCGGATTACCCATAACTATAGCAAGTCCGGCAACAACAGCTCCAGTACCTCCAGTACCAAGGTCAGCAGCTCCTCAGCACCAGTTACACGCACAACTTGTGACATCGAGGAGATTTGGGACGAGCAGGTCCTAAAGCAATTGGTAAGATATATATATTCTAACAATCAGTACTCCTCCGCCCATCAAAAGAAAAACAAAACCTAACAATCGAACACGAATCCATCAATCGTCATAGCTGGAACAGGCGTCCACCTACGAGGAGCGTCGCAAAATCCGTGCACGTCTACGCGAACTTATGGCGGAACGCGAAGGTGAGTCCACAGCCCATTTGTTTTCCTCTCTCTAACCCTAAATATTATAGTAAATATTATATATATACCCCAATGAATCCCAGCGGTTTAAGTTCTACTACAGCGACCCAAGACAGCTCTCCAGGATCTCTCAATATCTTGTGTTCTGTATCTGTTTATCTTGTAGATAAAGCGCACAGCAACTAGGCACAGCTAGGCAGGCAAGGCCGCGTCAGTTATAGGACCCCAATTTAAGCGTTTTAGTCGACAGGTATATTGCCCACACCACCAAAAGCGTTTTCATGTCCCCGTGTACCAGTTAAAGTTTCAATTCTGTCGCGTTCCACACACACAAATCGTTATCGTGTTATCGTTTTAGAGCTAGGAATGTACATATATCGAAAACAAAAGTCCGATATGGTAAACTTTGGTTAATCGAAATTTTAATTACAAAAAAATATTACATATAATGTGAAAATATTGGAATCATGGAAAATATGAGACAAGTTTCCTATCCCAATTATATTGGCTCTATATATCAAGCAGAATATCGATTTATTGCATAAATATCGAATTATAAATCGACTTTTGATTAAATATAGATTTTCACGTCAAATATCCTTACAGTATCGATATTTTTTACCATCCCATAGTTATCGTGCTATTGTTCTCTTACTATCGATCCAGTGCTATTGTTATTGTTCCATTGTTTATCTCGAATTCGTTGTACTGTCCTCCAAAATTCTTTCAAAAACGTCATCAAATGATGGCTTCCTCACCGTTTCACGTCGAAGACCCACATAGAACTGGAATCGATACATTCAATATCGATATACCATTTCTTTTAGTTTTTTTTTTATCGATTTTCTCTCCATACTCCATAATCTTTAAATAAAACCCACTCCGTTGACCTCTTAAAGGGAGGTTTATCAATCGATTCCAGCAAGTTTCAGACCCTACAAACCCTTTTATTCTTTGTATTGCTTGTTTTGCGTTCGTTGTCGTTGCCAGTTTCTCTCTCTCCATGTCTTTATCCATCTATCCTTTATCTCTAAACTATCTCTCTCTCTCTAAACTAACAAAAAACAAAAAAAAAGAACAAAAGAACTCGAAGCAGGAGAAGGAGGAGGAGGAGAGCAGCGCCAGCGAGTATGAGGAGATCATCGAGGAGGTGACCGACTACAGCGACGAGGAGGAAGAGGAGCAACCGCCCAATAAGGAGGAGCCCAAAAAGGAGGTGGCCAAGAAAGTGGTGACCCCAAAGGAGGTGACCACTAGCACCACCACCAAAAAAGAGGTTACCCAAAAGGCTGAGAAGAAGGAAACTGCCACCGCCACCGCCACAGCCACCTCCACCACCAAGTCCACTAAAGTCGTCGAGAGTGTTGGCAAAAAGTTGGCCAAAGTTGAACTGGCC
Organism: Drosophila ohnishii; assembly: GCA_018905755.1. Classification (NCBI taxonomy): domain Eukaryota; kingdom Metazoa; phylum Arthropoda; class Insecta; order Diptera; family Drosophilidae; genus Drosophila; species Drosophila ohnishii. Next base: position 6,447 of record JAEIII010002336.1, on the reverse strand, counting down.
AGTAGCTCCGCCTCCACCTCCAGCACCACCACAGACGGTGTTGTCCAGGTGCAGGGTGAGTCTCTGCCTGCAGCACCGACCAAGTCAGGACCAGCAGCAGCAGCAGCAACGAGCAGCAGTAGCTTAGGTAGTAGGAAACGCAGTAGTCTTAGCAGTAGCCAGGTTAGCACAGTGGTTAGGGTCAGGGACAAAGCCAACAGCACAGAGACAATGCCAGTCACAGGATCATCGCCATCACCATCATCGCCCTCCGCTTCGGGAACGGGAACGGGAACGGTAACGGCAGCCCGGCTGAGTGTTCCCTCGAAAGAGGACTCCGGCACGGAAAGCGGCGAGGATCTGCGCCTGCTGGCCGCTGGATTGCGGGACACCCTACAGCAGCGCAGCACCGGAAGTGATGCCAGTGAAGCCAATCGTAGTCTTGTCGAGGAAGTGACCGATGCCTTAAGCCGCCTGGAGAGCAGCCTGAAGCAGGGCAAAGAGCTGGCCGTCGACGGTGGCCAGCGGCAGGCATTGCTCGGCCTGGTGGCCCGCCTCCAGAGTGGACTCAGTGCGCCAGAGAAATTGGCCGACCAGCAGCCCACGTCCCAGCCTGAAGAAGTCGATCCAACGGCGGGTAGTCCAGAGCCAGCGGAATCATCCGACTGCCGGCAATCGCGTTTCGCTAAGCGACGTCAACGGAACAGTCGCCACACAGTGGGCGTGAGCAGAGAGGAACTGGCCGATGCCAGGCGCTATATGGAGGATATGCTGATGCTGGAGGGCAAGGAGTTCGCCCTGGCCAAGACGCCCAGCTCTGGGGCGGTAGGGCCAGCGCAACTCTACAGACCCAATCAGTTTGTGGCGGCACAACAGCAGCAGCAACAGGCACATCCACAGCCACAGCCAGAATCCCCCAAGGTTATACCAGCCGTAAGTCCCCTACAAAGTCCATCACAGCTTAGGCCCAATCCAACCAACAGGCGACCCCTGTCCGGGGATTATGCCGTGAGCTTTGCCAGCTATGAGGCAGCACAAAACTCGCAGAACTCGAGTCCCGAGGGAGCTGAAACTTCGCCCAACTCGAACTCGCAATCCAACTCGAACTCGAACTCGAATTCTAGCTCCAATTCCAGTCGCTTTGGCGGCGGCAAGAGGCACATGATGAAGCGAGCCAATACCATTGATATACCCAAGGCTAAGGCCAAGTATATGGCGGATTGTGACTCGGACTCGGATCTTGAGGATGACCAGGGTCCCCATTTGGGTCTCAAGCGGGCCGTCCAGGTGAGCGTCAAGCGACGCGTTCACAACGCTGTTCCGCCCTTTGAACCGAAAACGGAGAACGATCACAAGTTCTTGGCCTTTATTAACAAGCAGAGTCACCAGACCGGTCTGGGCTGGGGCAGCAGTGGTGGCCGGAGTGTGTCCAACTGGACGCACAAGTTTGGCAACATTAAGCATACGTTTGAGACGGGTGCCGCGGCAACGGTGACCAAGGGTAAGCCACCGCCAGTGCCAGGTCATGTGCCCGGTTGGGCCAAGCAGGAGCAGATGCATCATCAGCAATTGCAGCGGGAGCAGATGCAGCGAGAGCAAATGCAGCGAGAGCAGTATCAGCGAGAGCAGAGGCAGAGGGAACAGAGAGAACAAAGGGACTTTAAGCAGAGGGATCAAATCCAGCGAGAGCAGAACCAAAGAGAGCTTTCCAAACGTGAGCAATTCCAGCGAGAGCAACTCCAGCGAGAGCAATTGCAGCGCGAGCAGTTGCACCGTGAAAAGCTTCAGCGAGAACAGCTACAACGCGAGCAACTCCAGCGAGAACAGTTGCAACGCGAGCAGCTTCAGCGAGAGCAGCTCCAGCGAGACCAGCTTCAGCGAGAGCAACTCCAGCGAGACCAGTTGCAGCTGCAACAGCAACAACAGGCCGCCGCCGCAGTACAAATCGAGCGGCAACGTCGCCAGGAACTGGAACGTCAACTACGAATCGAGCAGGAGGCACGCTACGAGCGTGAGGAACGCACTCGCCTGGAGCGGGAGTATTACGAGCAGCAGCTGCAGCGTCAGCAGCAGGAGCGTCAGCAGCAGCTGGACCGACAGCGCCAGCAGCAAGAGCAACTCGAGCGCCAGCGTCGGCAGGAGATGGAGCTGCGATTGCAGCAGCAACGCGAGCAGGCGGCCCAAGTCAACAACTTTATACATGCCCCACAGTCTGTCTTCCGGCCCATTGAGCATGAGACTCCCAGCCAGCCGGGCATCTACAAGCCCATTGCCCAGAAATCTCAGCCGAATCCGGCCATTTGGAAGCCACCAACGCAGCAGCAGCAGCAGCAGCAGCAGTTGCAAGCGCCACAATCGCAGCAACATTTGCAGGCCAGATCCGCAGGCACTTCCTACAGCAATACACCCTCGCCCTCATCCACGGCGGCCACTTCACCCATCGGCCTGCCCTGGGTGGCCAAGCCCAAGGTGGACAATAGCGACTTTCGGCGGAAGGCACATCACTTTGAAGAGCGCTCCCTGAGGGACAATCTGGAGCAGCAGCAGCAGCAGCAACAACAGGGACCCTCATATCATCCCAATGGCAATCATGGCTATCTGCAGCGACACAACTCTCTGCGTTCCAAGGCGGCACCACCGACGTTGAGTGAGTTTAAGAAGCGGCCATCCCTGCCCAATGCCATGGACCCTGGGGTGGCACCATCCCATCCGCCCCATCACCAGCAGGCATATCAGGCTCCACCGCCGCCCACGAATATCTCCTTTACCTATGCCGATTTTCCGCCAGTTAGGCGACATGCCGGCGCCAGTGCCCATAATTATCGCAGTCAGCCGTGTCTGACGAGTGCCGTGGAGCAGGCCGAGGCACTGACCAATCCCCTGGCAGCTCCTTTGGTTCTAACCAGCTCCAATCCCACCTACCTGCCGCCGCCGCCGTCGTCTCAGTCGCAGCCGACGAGGAGATTCGATTACATTAGCAGTCCCATAGATGTGGATGCCGAGAGTCCGCCGAATAGTCCCACCAGCTTTATGACCATGCCCAATCCCGCTTTGATGACGGACAACACGGACGATGATCTCGATTTGGATTCGGACAACAATATGCTGGAATATCGTGCCGAAACCAAGGTGATGAGGAAGCCCCGCAGCCAGACGGCCGTCCGAGTGGCGGATCGTAGGAATGCCCATATGAGCGATGATGAGGTCTATGGCCGGAACTCGAGGGCGGCCAAGTCGTTGCTATACACCATGAAGCAGCTGGGACCGGGAGCTCCAGCTCCAGGAGGAAGCGGTTCCAACCATCATCATCACAAGAGGCAACCTTTGACGGCTCCGAGTTCTCCAAAATCGGGTTGCTTGTCACCCGATGGACGTCAGTATCAAGCTCCGCTTGTGGAACCACTTTTCCCGCAACTGAGCACCTTTGAGGCCAAGCGGCAGCCACAGTTTACACCGAATACCCCACCGGCAGGGCCACCACCGATGAATTACCAGGCGAATCCCACATATACGCCGCCCAGAACTCAGACCCAGAGTCAGGCTCAGGATAATGCTAGCTCCTATTTGGGTGAGACTCAAACCTCGTATGTGGTGACCTATCCTGTGGAGGATTCGGGCGATGAACCCGAACCCGAGTCTTTGGCCATGTCCTTGAGTCACCAGCAGCACCGTTTGCGTCGCACCTCGGAGCATTCGAATGCCAGCTCCTCGCTATCATTGGGCAGCACTAGCTGGACAGCGAATCCAGTGCATAATACGGTTACCGGATCGGTTGCTGGTTTGGTTCCGGGATCGGCTACTGGATCATCAATTTCTGGATCACTGGCTGGATCAATTCCTGGCTTGATGCCAGTCTCTGTACCTGTGGTTTCCACAGGACCACCAGTGGATCGTAGCACAAAGCCACAGTTAAGTCAGCCAACAGGCAAGAAAGTGGGAAATCAACAGCCTCAACAGGTGCCTCATCAGTCTCAACAGGTGCCTCATGGAATACCTCACCCCAAATCTCACGAAATGCCTCACTTGCCACAGCAAGTGCCTCAGGGAATGTCTCACCAAAGGCCTCAGCAGTTACCCCAGCAGTTACCCCAACAAATACCCCAACAAATACCCCAACAAATACCCCAACAAATACCCCAACAAATACCCCAACAGTTACCCCAACAGTTACCCCAACAAATACCCCAACAGTTACACCAACAGGCACCTCTAACCACCACCAACAACAGGCCCAAGTTAAGCACTCGAAGCCACACCATTCAAGGTGACAACAGCTACGAGAATCGTCCTCTCCAGAATCGTATAATGTCACAGCAAACCCTCATCACCAGTGGCTCCAACTCCACCCAGAAGTTCCAACAGCAGAAGGAGCAACATCAGCACATTAGCGAGCTGCGCCGCAAGAGCCTGGGCAATGTCCTGGAGAGCAGCCAGCGTAGTGCCTACTTTGAGCAGGAGTACAAGTCCTCGGCGCCTTCAGACACACCTGACATAGTCAAGTCCTCGCTGCCCAAGGAAGATGCGCCGCTTCTTAAGAAATTCGGACCACCACAGCGTCATCATTATGTGCCCAATGCGTATCAGAGTCCGCAGCTGAACAAGCCGGGGGGCAGCAGTAGTGGCAGCACCAGTAGCACCACTATAACCAGCAGTGCCACCAGCACAACCACCATGGTCCAACAGCAGAACAAGCCCAGTATAGTGGAAACCCCGGCAACGCCACAGCCTCAAGTGCCGCCCGAGGACGAGATACCCCACAATATAGTCTTTAACAATGTAAGCGCTTTTACCTCGCTAAGCAGAAGGAATCTCACCGAGGAGGATCACCATCAACAGCAGCAGGGATCACGGGTTAACCGATTAAGTAAATGCGATTCCTGGAATCAAATCTGTCAGCTCCAGACCACACCCAATCCCAGTGCCAAGTATAATCAACCAAATGCCGCCAGCAGCTCTTCGCCCGGCGAACTGAGACGCACCAAATCCGGCCATTCGCTGGCCGTGCCCAAGCTGTACGAGGCGGGCATAGACAAGTCCCAGGTTAGCGAGAAGCAACGCACCGTGGCGGCCTATTTCTCGGGACAAAAGTCACCCAATCAAATGGAGGAGCTGCGTTCCACGACCACAACAGCCATAACGAGTAGAAAGTCTGCGATAAATCGAACCAAAACCAGCGAGAAGCTATCGGCAGCGGCACGTAAATCGCTGAGTTCCCTGACGACCACCTCCAATGGCAACATGTCCTCGGTGGGACTGGGCAGTAGTAGTAGTGCCATGATGCAGCAGCAGCATCAATCCTCCGCGATGATGATGGGCGGTGGCCTCAGCCGGAGTGCCACCATGCCGCACATAGCCAATCTGAATCTGCTGGACGAGAGCAATGTGGAGGATGCCTTCGAGCAGCTAATGATGGGTGCCTAAAATCTCCTGCCAAATCCTGTCCAGCCAATCAACCAAGTCATGTCAAGTCAAGTCAAGTCAAAACCCGTCAAGAATTTAACAAAAAAAAAAAGAGGCATTCCAGTTCCGAAAACTGGATGAAAACCAAGAGAAAATCATCATAAAAAAAAGATCAAATTTAAAATAGAGACGAAATCGAAATCGATATCGAAAAGGGTTTGATAAACGATAAATATAACTGCGAAACGGCAAAAACTGTACTGATTAATGTTTACTGATATTTAAAAAAGAAAACTACTGTTGAGTCTAGAATTAGCTTTGTTTTTTTTTATAATTTTACTTTTTTTGTTTAAAGAAAAGTTTTTTTCCGAGTTTGAAGAAGCAGTTAGATAAAGCAGTTTTGAAAATAGCAGAAATGATCATAGAAAAGCAAATTAAAAGCAAAAATATATCCGAAAAATACACATAAAATAAAGGAGGGACCTGGCGGTTTCTATTGGTTTTTATTTTTACCGCATTAATAAATAAAAATATTAAAATAAAATAAAAAATCAAACGAAAATGTTTGCTGCTCGGCGTCCCAACTGAAATAAGAAACAACAAGACAACAACAAGCAACAAACAAAAAAACAACAAAAAGAAAGAAAGAACAACAATAATTAAGCAACAAAACAGCAACAGCAACTTGATCAATAATTCAGAGATTTGTGAGTTGAATTAAACAAATATTTATATATCAGAACTGTACAGAGAATGCCAGCCGCCCCTTTTTTTCTTAATTTTTTATTATTTCTTGCCAGCGCCCCCTTGCTATGCCTTTAAAATAAAACCTAAATAAAAACATAAAAAACATTGCATACCGCCCAGCAGCAGCAGCCTAACAGCATAAAAAAAAAGAAACAGCACACACACACACCCACAAGCACAATATAAAATTTTATAAAAATTTTATTAAAAAAAACACAGTTAGGTGACAATGTTATACATTTTTTAAATAAATAAAAAACAAATTTTGAATAATTTTTTAGGATTCCAAAAATAAATTTTTTTAACAATATTATTTTGGGG
>JAEIII010002295.1:0-11304 GCA_018905755.1 Drosophila ohnishii | reverse complement strand
TGAGTTTTAAATTATATAATAATTAATATAGAAAGATTTTACGAACTTGCCTTACAGGAAATATGTTTTCTATTTGCAAATAATGACTTAATGACTTATTTTCAGATAAAGTATTCTCATTTTAAAATTTAGGGAAAATTATGAATTTAAGTTAGTTTAAAAGAGAGCATCCAAAAGTCATCTTAAAACTCCTAAATCTTTTATGTAGACGAAAAAAATCATATTTTTTTTGCCAAGGCCTCTAGGCGCGACATTTTTGTCAGCAAGTAGCAAGGCCCGCCTCGGATTTCCCGGGAAAACTGCAGTTCGCCGTCTGTGGTCTGCCTCTCGAGATTGGAGATTCGTTTTCGGATTCAGAATCGGAGTCCGGGGGAAAGTCAAGTGCTGACAGCTCCGAAACGGCCTGCAGCTGATTATGGCTATATGCCCCTGTTTGTTTACCCTCCTGCGTCCAGTCCAAGTGAGGAGATATATATGTATGTGGTATATATAAAAAAAAGATCCAAAATGATGCATGATTTACAAATTTAGACTGACTCAACTGGAGAGGGAACCTTTAACCGCCGGTGGCTGCGGTGTCCGATGTCGTTTTGTTTACACAGCCAACTGCGTGTGGCTCCTGGGTGTTGTGTGTAGTGTGTGTGTGTGCGGTGTGTTGTTGTGGCTGGTCCACTTCAGGGGATTTGTGGGATTAACGTGTTAAAAAATAAATATTTACCCTGGTTAGTTTTTGCTCCTGTTGAACTCAGCACTCGACAATGGTGAAAACATGGAAAATACAAGAGAGTGAGGAAAAAAAAAGGGCAAATGGAAAAGTTTTCCAGCATCCGTATCTTGTTTTGCATCCAGCTTGCATCTCACAGTGCGAGTATCTTTGTATCTTTCCATCTTTCGCCCGTTGCAGCACGCTGTTTGTTTGCTGTTTTTGAGATGTGCATAAATTCATTTCGGTAATGGGGTTTTCCCAGCTCCACTTTTTTTTTATTTTTGCTCACTTCCAGTGTTTGTGGGTGTTGCCTTTCGGTTTAAGAGATTTGTTGCTGCCTGTTGCCATAACAAATGTTTTTTTGACTCTGACTTTTCCCAGTTTCCCTCAGTTTTCCTTCAGTTCCCCTAGCCGGCGGCACTTTGAGATTGAGATTGCCAACGACGCTGGATGGATGCTGGGTGTCCAGGGTTTCGGATGAAATTAATTTCAAATTTTAAATGATTTAAATGTTGTAATCTGTTTGACATAACAAATTGTTATTTGATTACGAGCAAACTGCAGTGGGTGCTGGTGCGGGTTTTAATACAATATAAATGTTCTTGCATTTACAGGATATATTTTCCCCAGCCAGAAATGGAACGAAGCCTCTTTAAAAGCTGTAGAAGAAATATAAAATATAATAAATATATCAGGAATATTTTAAGGCATTATATACATGTTTTTTGAATCCTTTTTAAAAGTAAAATATATTTCAGAAGAATTTTATTAAAATTCCTTGTTTCAATTATATATTTTTTACAAGTTTTCTTTCACCTAAAAAATTAAATTATACCCACGTTTACTCCCTTTTCAAAGTCCTGTTTATTTAAATTAAACTCCCAGCATTCCCATTTCAACCGCAATTGTGCGTTACAGATTTTCAATCAAAATATGGCTGCTTTTCAATGAATTTTGGATGAACCAAAATATAATATTTCCCAGGCAAAAAAACACCTCTGTGACCAAAAACCAAAACAAAACAAAGCAGAAATCCTGGGAAAGCAACCCCGTAGTTATATATTTTTCAATGCACTATTTAATAGATGACTAATTACGTCATGGTCAATTAGTTGTATTTGGGTCAGTCGGCAGGGCGGCTGCGGGGAGTGGCTGTCAAGGTGCGTCCAAATATACATATACTACATGTATGGTCCTGGGTCAGTTCCTGCATAAATATATATATTCCCCCAATCGATGTGAAAATTAATATGCGAGGGCACAAAATTAAAAGCAAACAATGAACGAACAGCGGTTAAGCAGGCTGCACACCTTCGAAAGTAGGGAAAAGTGGCGACCTCAAAGGGTTAAGGGTATATAGCATAACCCCTGGGAGCCGTAGCCCCTTTGGTTGGTTTGTAATCGTCGCTGTTGACATTTCCGTAGCGTAAATTGGTATTTACATATGCCCAGAGTCGTCGTTCCCGTTTCCGATCGATGTCCCCTACTAGCCTGACATGCATTAACAATTGGGAATTTTGTTTTCGTCCTTTGAGCTTTTTCGGCTGGACATAGGGGGGTGTGAAGCGAAGGAGGGGGAGTGAGGAGTGAGGAGCAGGAGGAGAATGGCAGGATGAGTAGGAGCTATTGAAGGGGCTGAATGCTCACGTTGTTTGTATTTATTTGGTGATTGTCCTGCGAGTTGTTGTCCTCGTTGCCGTTGTCCCTTTTCGACGTCCGCATTGCAGCTGTTTCATGCCCATTTAACACCTTCAATCCGCTTTGCTTTCCAGTCTGACTACGATGGATAGGAGCTAGAGATGGGAGAGTGTAGGGATACTAACAAAAAATTATACATAAATATTTAAAATATTTTAAAAATATAAATCAAAATAAGGTTTGAAGAATATTATTCTTTCCGAAAAGTACACATTAAAGTGATTTTCTTTCTTCTACAGATTTTGTAAAAAAAAAAAATATAAAGTTTTCTTTATTTTTAAAAGAAAATCCTTAATTAGATATTAAGGAAAATATATTTCTAGCTATTTCTAACCCTCTAAACAACCTCATCACAAGCTCTTCTCTAAGCAAGATGTACACAATATACTTGTACCATCGACATTTGTAAAAATATTATCAACGTACTCCGTGTGTCAGTTTCGGCTGGAAATGTTTGCACGTCCTCCTCCCCCACCACACACACTCCCCCCCGGAAAAATATGTATATATATGTATCTCTGGCGAACATCGTATCTCGTATCTAACGAATGCACAAGGCAATTGGTTTATTTTCCAATACGGTAGCCGTTAAAATATACACAGCGGAGAGGAGGGGAAAAATCGAACGGGGAAGACTGGGATTCGTAATTTGTGTAAACATTTGCCATGCTTTCTCACTGATTTTTTCCCTTTTTTTCTCTCGCTGGCTTCTCCTTTCGTACTTTTATGATAAACAGTGTGAGAATCTTTTCCTCTGCCTCGCAAAGTTGTAAAGTTGTAATTTGAATTTTCTTTTTTCCTTCAGCAAGTTGCTCCTCTTCGATGTAAACACCGAACAGCACAGAATGGAGGAGATTCATATGCCTGCAAATTGGGGAATCTCGGCTGCATAAATTGTTAAACATAAATTTTGCGCATTATGCCTTCAATTTATGGGAATGTTTCGGCAACACTCTGATTTGGGTCAAACTGAAACTGAAAGCGATGGCTTTGCTCCCCGAAAAGTTTGTTTAAAGTTGCATCTCCCATATTTCTATATGCCTTTTTTGTATTTGTAAATCAATTTGTAAATATACGTCAAAGTTTCGTAAATGTGGTAATGCATCCAAATTGCTGAAAATAATTTGGTAAAACTTTGAATGATTTTTAGTTGGATTGTGTGAGTGAGTGTGTGTTGTGGGGATTTGTAAGTGGATTACATGTGTATGGGTGGGTTTAACTCTTGTAATGGTGACTATGTTTTAAGTAGATTTTGATCGTTTAGCTTAAATGTTATTGAGAGGTATTAAAGTCTTAGTTTTAGAATTAACCGTTCTTGTTGAGTTGTTTACGGTTTTATTGGTTTTTTATTTAATTTATGTAAAGTATTTTTTGATAATTAGAAAATATGTATAGGTACTTGTTTTGTTAGTTCTTCTAGTTTAATATTTAATTTTATAGATTTTCTAAGCAATCAAATTTTTAAAAATATTCTTTTAATCCGGTTTGTGGTGTATATAATTCCTTATATGTAACTTTGTCTAAAATCAATCTGGTAATTCTTACTTATAATTTATTTATTGAATATAATATATTCTGTTCTCAATTAAATTAAAAAAATTTTTTCTTTGTGTATAGATTTTTGTATTGTTTCTTAAATTTTACCTCGTGTAAAACCTCATCAGAAAATATTTTCTTTTATTTTCATGTATAGGAATATTTTACTTCCTTAACTATATTTATTTAAATTGTATTTTCAACTAAATTATTTAAAAAATTTCATTCCGTGACTTTCCTAATTTTATAAAACTAATTCCCATGCTATTTCAGAATTTTATCCCTAACCTTCCGCCGATCTGCACATGTTGCCCCTCGGACTTGTCTAATGATTTTCCCAGACGAAAAATTACCCAAAATACTTGCGCTGGCTGAACAAATTTTCCTGCATGCTCACAAGTTAAATGATCTGTAGGACACACACATGCTCGAGTGGCAGGAATGACACAACATATTTCCCAGCCACAAGTGATGGCAAGATATATATTATATTTGCCACCCACAGACGGAGGCGATCCCCTGGACACGAGGTTGAGCATCCCAGGGTTTATATAGTATATATTTTCCCATGAAAACCGAAATTCACCAAGTCACGTATATACATATATATTATTATTTTTGCCATCAGATCACCTCTTAGTAAGGGTGGATTTTCTGGCATGGGATGCTGTCACGCGAGTTACCCTATAATATTTCCCATATTTATGCGCATTTTGTTAATCAGTTACGGGTTTTGTTGGAGGGTGTGTGCGTCACGGTTAATGAAACTTTATAGCGCCTACTTGGTACCCTTAACCTCTTACCTGTGCCGCAATTAAGGAACCGTCGGCAGGTGTACTGCCAGCTCTACTAACCGACTGAATTTATAACGCCCACATTTCATTTTCATTCGAGCTGTTATTGTTTTTTCAAGCGTTCTCAGGTTGCCGGTGTGTTTTCCCCCGAGTGGAAATCCGTTAACAGGGAGCTCGGGCTCGCTGAAACATATACAAAAGTAGTAGTAGTATTCCCTCCTGGTGCCTTGGCCATACATCAAAATTAACAGAAATGTCAGCTGCAGTTACAACTACGAGTAGCAACTATTTGCAGCCACGTGAAGAGGTCTCCTTGTTGGGTTTTCCCTTTTTGTTTTCCCTGCTGTTTTTTTTTATGTTTTTATAATTCATGCTCATTCATCTTGCTCGGACTGCGTCTGGCATATTTGGTATTAACTGCCGGGGACTCGGCGGGCATCATCACCGCTCCCTACAGATAATTACAATTGTGTCATATTTTTCTCATTAGCGCCGACTTTCTACAAGCCCCCTATGATATATACGATGTATGTATGTATGTGCTGCGCCTTCATTTGAGGAGAGTGCACTCGGAGGTGTATACACCTCTGCCTCTGGGTGCTGTTGTTAATTAGCTTTGCTTGATTACTTTTCAAAATTACAAACTGTCAACGCGTTATTTATGAGCCAAATTCTTTGCAGTTGCACTTCCTTGGCAATGGTCTTGTTGGTTAGAGGAAGTAATGCATCTTTAATGAAGGTTGCCTGAGGAAGTGGCATGTGTTTTATTAGAACTCAATTAGAGGGACAAGGCAGATGTTATTGAATAGGAAAATATTTAAAAATTAATTGGGGTCTTCTAGATAGTTTAAACTTAAGAAAAATCAACTCCCTACCTCTACAAACTTTTAAGTTGTCTCTTTGAATAAATTCTTACTCAATTTCCCTGAAAAACTCCAACCCAAAAGTGTCGCCTTTAATTAAAATTATTGCAGCTGTAAAAATCACGCTTGAGAGCTCGCAAAACCAAAAACAAACTCCATTTAACCTTAACACAAATGTGAACATGACAAGTTGTGTTTCGAAAAACACAACATAAATATGCTAGATCTATACCGAAGCACCTTGACATGATCGAATTATTGATCTGATATTTCCCCCCCACAAAATGATACAGAAACTAGACAGAGATTCCGTTGATGTTGCCGCCAGGCCTGGAGTGGGAGAGACCCCAGATCGGATCTGAGTGAACCGCAACGGTGAACTCAATGGGTGTGAAGGCAATCACTTCCGTTCCAGTGAATCCCGAAGTTCCCCGTTTCCCTTTCCTCTTTGTCTGATTTTTTTTTTCCCCACTTTGAAGTGATCGTGCGTGCTGATAAAAGGCAAACTCGTATCTCACAGATACGCATCGGCTGCGTTTACCTTTTGGATTTGTTTGATGTCCGTTGATAGTTCTGCGAGCAATTAATTGATTGTGACAGATTGCTCTATGCCAACACTCCATCTCCATTCCCATTCCCAATGCCATCTCCATTCTCAACCCGAACTCCCTCCATTCCCATTCCCATCCCCATCAGAATTCCTTGAATGGCCCTCGGGGGCTTTAACTGCTCGCTTGATTGACACTTTTGTGTCGTGTCATCCGTTTAAATTGTGAAAAACTCTCGCTGCTCGTTGGGCCAGCAAAAAGTATTGCTCTTTATATAGTGAGTACACAGGGAGAAAATTTATTTATTAATAAATATTTAAGGGAATAATTTAAACAGGTTTCTGTAATTACCAATATTTATTTGATATTATTTAAAATAATTATAAAATAACCATATAAAATGTTCTGCAAAAACTAAACAAAATCAATGCATAAATTATATAAGAAAATTATTTTTAAATTTCTTTAACCCTTTATTTATCAGTGACATATAGTTCTTAAGGGAATCTTTTTACAATTTCGCTCTTATAAATTTTCATTTAAACAGCTCAAGGTCTTGATTTAATTTCAACATAATTCTATAAAGCTTTCTCTTTTAATATTCAATATTTAATATTTCCCACCATTTAATTTTAGCATAATTTTTTATAGATTTCTCTCTGTGCTACCCTATCCTCAGCTGAATGCTATAGAATTGCATTCAATGTTGCCTGGGGGTTATGCTAAACAGATGTTACTTCGTGTAGCTGTAATATCGCACTTGCTGGGATGTCATCAAAATCGTTGCATTGTTGTCCCCAGAACGCATATTAATTTTATGGCTAACAATAACAAATCCATCGACAAACTATTGTGAAATGCATTTAATAGTGGCAGTAAAAGAGGCAACGAGCAAAAAAGTAGTAAGTATGACCAAGGGGGAATATTGGGGTTTCTTGAGACACTCAGTGAATAGAGGATGCTCTTTGACTTAGAGAAATCTTTTACTTACCCTAAACTTGAGAAAAGATATCTTTAATATAAAAAGGAATTTTATTTTTAATTTTAAAATTCTAAATTATGAATTTATTAGTTGAACCAAATGTTATATACCTTTGTAATATATTTTCATTACAAATCAAGATTCCAAAAGTTTGGGTAACCTACCCTTTTGCAGACTCCCTGGCTTAAAAGGACGAAAGAATCGCATTACGCTTCACGGCATCATGGGGAGGACATTCCGCCCTCCTTGGCCTGTACTCCCCCCTTTTGACAGGCTGTCAGTGACAGGACCGAGTCAGTAGTCAGTGTCGTCATTGTTGTCGCCTTTTTCCCCAAGTCGTCGTTGCATTTGTCGTTGTCGTTGTTGGTACGCCACATGTGCAGAAGGCAGCGCCGAACAAAAAACAAACTATAAGATTTTATTGCTTTCTCGCATGTGAAGAACTGCGGGCTGCTGCAGGTTATTTCTACTGCTGCTGGAACTGCTGCTGCTGCTGCTGCAACATCCATTGCTGCTGGCAGGAAGCAACAAGCCGGCAGGAGCAGCAGCAGCAACAGAAGACGTTGAAGGAGCAAAAGAAGCTGCCTGCCACTGCAAACAAGGGCGTTGCACGACCTGTCAAAATGAGCAATTACTTTGCAAAAATGTTGCAGAGCTCACGTGAACGGGGCTCAGGCAAAAAGCAGATCCCCAAACAGATTCAAAGCCCCTATTCTTCAAAGTGCACAAGAAATAATATTTGGTTTTAGGGTTACGAATATTTATACATGAGAAAAATGGTATAATTCTTTGTATAGATTAATGATTTCAAAACAAAATTAAGACCTTAAAATATGGTTTTTTTTTAATTTTATAACTATACAGTTTACAATAATCTTTTAATGGGTTAATTTTAAGCACATTTCACATTTCATTTAAGCTAGATATGTGATGATATAATGAATTAGGCTACAAGTATCACATTTCTAATTTAATTAAGTTTTCTATAAAATTCCTTAAAAATTTAATTAATTTAAAACCCACAACCAAATTTCTTTCTGTTTACCCTTCCCCAAACTGAAAAGTCGTTTGTCTTCTTAGCAAAGTTTTTCGGCGCTGCGCTACCTTAAAATGTTGGCATATGAAAATGGATGGCATTTCACGTTCTCTGGAGTATCTGGGGAGGGACTCGAAGTAAATGGCTGTCGCAATTGCTAATTGTCTGGCATTATTAGCTGATTAATGTGGAGCACAGTTTTGACTTTGCTAAAACTAAAGAAACTTGAATTAAGCAGCGCGAATGCTGAGTGCCATTCGTGGAAAACTTTATGCTTGCTAAGGCATTCCATTCCTGAGCTTTTATTGCATCTGGGGAGGCCATTAAAATTTCGACTTTACCTCAATCTCAGCTGGGAAATTCCAGCCATAGAGCATATATAGTACATAGGGTTTTTTTTGCGCGACCTGTCAACGTCAGCCGCCCAAAAGGTACACAAAGACACTGGGAAAAAGGGATTTAAGAGGTTAGGAAAGGTTAACAAATTGTAAAATAATTTTAAATATTTTTTAAGCAATGTAATTTACTTAATTATTAAATTCGGAGTAAAGAAACTTCGTTTTAACTAAGAAAATATCACTCAAATGTAACATTTTTGTTAAGATTTTTTTGTATTCCACAATTTTGATTATTATTTTTTCCCTTAAATATTTCACTAATTTTGTCTTCAAAAAAATCCCTAAAAATCTCTTAAATACAGAAGCTACTAGAATGTTTCTATCTGTGCTTCCCCGTGAAAGATGTCGACGTTTACGAGACTTGGCCTGCGTCTCCATCCGCCCAGCTCCTCCAGAAGCGGAACTCCGTCCGGACTATGACGAGGAGATGATGTTGCCGGCTGGCGATGGCTGTTGCTGCTGTGGCTGTTGATGTTGCTGCTGGGATTGTTGCTGTTGCTGTTGCTGCTGCTGCTTCTGCTGCTGCTGCTGTGGCAAGCCCGTCAAATTGTGAGCTGCCCATCGCCTCGGCGGCGGGTGTTAAATTGTGTTGCCACTGCTTTCTGGCTTAGCACTCCTTCGTGTGCCGCCGCCTGTGTTTTTCGTCGTCTATTCGATTTTTTTTCGGGGCTTCCAAGTTCTGCCGTTCATTTAATGGCTTCATTTTGCTTTGACATTCTTCCATGTGCCATAGCTCATCCTCCCGGACTCTTTTTCTCTCTCTTCCTGGCATGTCAGCCTGTCACTCCCTGGCAGTTTTTCCCATTTTTCCAACTTGTTGTGTTGGCTTTTTTTGCTTCTGATCTTTTTGGCCTTTTAAACTAATTGCATTGCCGGTGTGCTTGGGGCTGGGGGAGAAAAGTGCAATAACTATTTAAATGATTGCCGCCGTGCACACATGTGCCACTATTGCCGAGACTCCTCCGCACTTGGCACGTTCGATGTGGCATGTTTAACCAACAAACTGCTCATTATACTCTGATAAAAGATAGAGAAACACGATTATATGATGGGGTTTGTTATTACAAGAGAATTTTCTAGAGTTTTTTAAGAAATTTAAATATGTTTTAACAGCTATGTGGCTTTTAGAAATTATTAAACTTAAGTTTTATATATTTTGTAAGTCTTTGAAATAGGAAATTACATTTTTATTGTTAATTTTATTTCAAAAACACTATAATTAATATTTGAGAAATTTATTTTACAGAATAGAGTATTCTATACTCCCCCTAACCCCCTCCTTAGCTTTTGTTTTGGCCGCCAAGTGCCAATTAAACGTTACTTATGCTTGATTCGAGCTGTCAATTTAGTGTGCTGCACATTTGCTGGCTGTTTATGCGATGCGGCGAGAGTCCAAGAAGAACTCCAGCTGTTTGACATCAGCGTCTGCTGAAATGGGAACAACACAGTTTAATGCTTTTCCGTGGAAAAGCGGGAAAACTCTTGCCTCACTCGGAGCGGAGCATTGACCCAAAGTCGATTGAATTGCAGGGGCGTGACGGTGGGAATAAGCCATTGGCTGCCCCTCCACCCGTCCGTCCCCCAATAATTGTGACGTGTGTGGTGACGTTGCCCCAACACTTGGCAATCAATTAATCATAATCCAGATAGGAAAACATGTAACAACCGCAAACAAGGAGTCGATCGATAAAAGGGAAAAATCCGAGCACGGAAAATTTAACCCCACTCACAATCGCATTGGGAGTGTGAAAAACCATAACATGTGCTTATCACAATGTGCAGCTGAAAGCCATGACAAATCCGAGCCACCCCCTACCTAATAACCACCCAAAAATCAACCAAAAAACCACCAAGAGCCAACCGAGAGCCACCTCGAACATCCAGCCCACCTCTTTCAATACGAAACGTGCCCCATTGCGGCACAAACGATAATTACATTTGGCCAAAGCCCTCGCCATAGATTCGAATTATCCTCATTGATCCTTATGGACACGGCTTAAATGCAATGCGAAGAGGCATAACTTGGACAGTGATAAATGGCGCTCGATGGATGCAGTGAAAGAAAATCTGCGGAAATCTCAAGATCCCAGCAATGCATCTCTCAGCTTCTCTCTGTTACTGGGTTTATTTTTTCCTTTGTGGCAAATTTATCGCATATGTCGCCGGTCTCACATGATGTGCAAGATTTTATACCATAATTTTTAATGGTCTGCTTCCCAGGATTCCGGACTCGGCACTCCTTCCTCTGGAAGCTGGAGTCCTGGACAGTAATAGAATTTTTGCATTCGCTCGCAAGCGATAAATGTGATAAATGAATGCCGACCATGTCTGCCTGTTAGTTGGGGGTTTTCGAGATAAATGCATTATGCAGATGCCCGCTCGAAGGATTTATGTCCATGGTGTTTGTCTTGGTAATAGCTTAAGTCGAGAGCGGATATAAATATTAGGCAAGGCATTAGATTGTCTGAGCATAATGTGCCGAGTGTTACGTATGCGCTCCTCCGATCCGAGTGCCCAAGTCCAAGTCCTCTTCTGCCTGACAACTCGATGAGCAAGCACATTCGCCAACTATGGGCTATAAATTTACTCTCCTGCAGAGTGTCGCATTCTGCAAGGACTTTCGGTTGCATAACAAGCAAAACTAGTGTTTTTTGAAGATTAATTATTTAGGTTGCAGGAGAATATTACATTTTAATGGGGAACTAGGAAAGAGATTTTCAATTGAGTCTTGTTTGGGTTGTTT
>JAEIII010002247.1:0-12431 GCA_018905755.1 Drosophila ohnishii | reverse complement strand
TATTTTAAAACAACTTATTTCTATACATTTTCATATATCCAATATCCAATTTTATTTAAATCTTCTTACATTTACCCTACAAACTTTCTTGCTGAAACCCCAGTCATTCATTAAATTCTTCCACTAACCATTAACGTCACAAGAGAACGCAGAATAAACTTTAACAATTCTAAACACTTTTACTATATTATAAAAACTTGGCTGTCACCCCTTCTTTGTCACATATTGTAAATTTTGTGAGATTTTCCCCAGAATTGCCCCATCACCCGCCGCAGACACAACATCAAATCAAATCAAGGAAAATCACAGAATATAGAACCTACCGAACATCGCCCATCTAGCACTGATAAAAGATAACCATTACGCGACGATCGACTTCTGTGAGGAACGGCGATAAGTGGCCGAGACCGTTTGGCTATAAAAACTGGCTACCGTTGGCTGTGGGCCCCATTAGAAGCCCTGAGCCGGAACACTGCGGATCGGTTTAGAGCTAACTACAATTGGGAAAACCTCAAAAATGCTGAAGCAACTTGCATTGGTGCTGCTCCTCTGCGGCGTGGCCCTGGCCGGCCAGAGTTACGATGGGTGAGTTTCTCGAAAGGAGTAGAAGGATCGGGCATTCTAAATGATATTTTAATTTTTTCCTGCAGCTACAAGATCTACGATGTGCAGGCCCACAATTCCTTTGAGCAGCAGCTTCTGTTGCGTTTGTCCCAGAACGAGGCCTACGACTTCTTTGATCTGCCCCGCTCCCTGGACGCCACCAGCCGCGTGATGGTCAAGCCGGAGGATCAGGAGGGTTTCGAAATTCTTTTGCAAAAACACAACGTAGACTTTGTGGTGGCGGATGAGAATCTGGGAGAGTCTCTGCGCCTGACCCATGAGGACAACCAGAAGCAGCGACTGATGAACCTGCGCTCCACCGGACGGAGCATCAGCTTCACTGCCTTCCATCGCCATGCCGAGATCAATGCCTATTTGGATGAGCTGGCCGCCGCCTATCCCAGCCGCGTTAAGGTCGAGGTTGCTGGCAAGTCGTACGAGAAGCGAGACATCAAGACCATCACGATCAGCAATGGAGATGGCAGGACCGGAAAGAAGGTGATCTTCCTGGATGCTGGCATCCATGCCCGCGAGTGGATTGCCCATGCCGGAGCTCTGTATGTCATCCATCAGTTGGTTGAGAACTTTGCCGCCAACTCGGATCTGCTGAAGGACTTTGACTGGGTCATCCTGCCCGTGGTTAATCCCGATGGCTATGAGTACACCCACACGTCAACTCGCCTGTGGCGCAAGACCCGCAAGCCGATCAGCTCCTCCTGCTACGGCACTGATGCCAACCGTAACTTTGACTTCCACTGGGGTGAGGTGGGCGCCTCTAGCTACTCGTGCTCCGATACCTTCAAGGGCGAGACTGCCTTCTCCGAGCCAGAGACGCAGATACTCCGCGATCTCCTTTTGAACCTGACTGGCCGCGGCAAGTTCTACCTGACGCTGCACTCGTACGGCAACTACCTGCTGTACCCCTGGGGATGGACCTCGTGAGTAGTTTTTTGATTATTTAATTTATTGAGTTACTCATCTGGTTTCTGGGGGAACATATATATTAACCATTACTGCATTACGTAAGCGTTTACCTGGATTCCCATTCACTATAGAAGTTTCCGGGGTAATGAGTAGAATTTGGTTTTCTTGTTTAACGATTTACTAACATAAACCTTTTTTTTCTATCTATTAATATATCTATCCATCTATTTATCTATCTATCTATCAATTTACCTATCTTTTTATTCATCTACCTATTCATCTATATATCTATCTCTTATTGGTATACTTCCCCTTGCCATTATTAATAGATTAACTCATTTAATTATCCCACAATCCCCAATTATCATATCTCATTTACAACACTATATACTATAACTATATAATCATAACTTACCCATATCTTCCACAGTGCCCTGCCCAGCACCTGGCGCGATATCGATGAGGTAGCCCAGGCTGGTGCCGCTGCCATCAAGAGCGCCACCGGAACCAAGTACACTGTGGGCAGCTCCACCAACGTCCTGTACGCGGCTGCCGGCGGCAGCGATGACTACGCCTTCGGTGTGGCCAACTTCCCCGTGTCCATCACCATGGAGCTGCCGGCTGGTGGCACCGGTTTCAACCCCAACGCCAACCAGATTCAGGGTTTCGTGGCGGAGACCTGGCTGGGCATCCAGGCCATGGCCAAGGTGGTCGTCCAGAAGTACTAGGCGAGTGCAATAAACGCCAGCGTTGATGATATTTTGTAATCTCTGGGTCTCTTCTTTTGCTAATTGGGAATTCTAGGCACGCGCGGGAAGGGAAAGATAGAAGCCCCTTTTTTGGGGTGGGGGCCGTATCACTCGAGCCGTGGCATTGACACACTGGACTAATTGGGTGGGGCTCTCGGAACTCCTCCACTTCACTTCACTTTGGACTCTTCGGACTTATCGCGGTTTGTTAATTGGGTTCATCGAGTGTAGGAGAATTCGAGTGGTGGTCTAGATTATCGCGTCTCAAGAGAACTGTCTTTGTAGGCGGCCTAAGAATGGGAATTTTTAACCTATTTACTGGTTATATTATGGTTACAAATTTACAACTTTGACTATTGAAATACCATAATATATAAATATTTATATACTGATGAGAATTTTCTGGGTAAATATATAATAATTATATTCCAAATTAGTTCACAAAATACCTTTAAAGATAACTACGAGACCTTTACAAGATAAGAAAACAAGAAATAATTATCCCTACGATATTGATTTTACGTTAGTTACGGCTAACTATCCAATAAACTTTGTTATCCATAATGACGATAGTTAACGGAAATTTAATCTGAAAGATAAGACCAGCAATAAGCACAATTAACTTTTATCAAACTGGACAAACCAAAAAAAAGAGATTGTCTTTATAGCGGCAAGATAATTCACAAATAACGATTTATTGCTAGAATCAGAATAGCCACTCAGGAGAGTGGATATTTGGCCACCACTTTTCTGGCCATGGCAGCAATGCCCACCCAGGTCTCCTTGACCATGTGATCAATGTCCGAGGCTGGCGGATCGAAGCCAGTGCCGCCCGGCGGCAATTCCATGGTGAAGGAAATGGGGAAACCCGCATTAAAAGCATAGTCATCACTGGCTCCAGCCGCCACATAGAGGACAAGGGTGGAGGATCCTATAACATACTCAGTCCCAGTGGCCTCGAGTATGGCATCATAGCCAGCCTTGGCCACCTCATGCAAGTCGTCAACGGTCTCCGGCAGATCTCTAAAATGGAGGAACCATTAAAATTAATTTTCGGTAATAAAATTGGTGAATACTTACGCGCTCCATCCCCAAGGATATAGAATGTACGGTCCATAGGAGTGCAGGGTCAGATACATCTTTCCGCGGTCCGCATAGCTATGAATGAGATCCCCCACCACGAGAGCCTCCGGCTCGGAAAAGGCCTTCGATCCAGCATAGGTGTTATCGCAGGGATTTTCGGAGGCACCCTCCTCGTTCCAGTGGAAATCAAAGTTCCTGTTGGGATCAGTGCCAATGCAACTGTCGCTGCTGGGTTTCCGGGTCTTTCGCCACATGCGCGTATCAGCCGACAGCTGAGTGTACTCATAGCCATCCGGATTCACCACGGGCAGGATAACCCAATCGTAGTCCTTCAGCAGATCGGCATTCTCCTCGAGATTATCCACTAGTTGGCTGATCAAGTAGACCACAGCTGCCGGTGAGATCCATTCGCGAGCGTGGAAGCCGCCGTCCACAAGAATCACATTCTTGTTCCGCCTGCCATCGCCATTGGTTATGGTGACGGTCTTCATCAGGCGTTTCTCGTAGCTCTTGCCCACCGTTTTCACAAAGACCCGACGCGGATGCTCCTTGGCCAGATCCTCGATGAACTGATTGATCTCGCCGTGGGAGTAGTAACGCTCTGTGCCGAGTCTGCCATTATAGGGAAACCAACTTCGCAACATGCGATCCGTGCTGAACTGCCGGCTCAGAGTCAGCCCAACATTTCTGTTCACAATCTCGTAGTTCGCATTGTGCTCATCCATCAGCTTCACGAAATTCACCTGCTCCTGGGGATGAACCATTACCCTGGCCGGTTGGCCACCAGATGCGGAAAACACCTCGTAATACGAGTCATTTTTGGCCAACTCGGAAAAGGCAAACTGCAGAGCCGACGAGCGAGCTTTCAAGGTCACCTCGTAGATCTTGTAACTGGATTACAATTTATTTATCAAAATATTTTGAAAATATATATTAATGATACATCTTACCCCTCATATTTATTAACCTTTTGCAGTCCTGCGGACAGGCTCAGGCAACTTAAAGCCAGCAAAAGCCACCAAACTTTCATCTTTCCACGTTGCCAGCTCTCCGGGGAATAAAAAATTCCTCTCCAGCGAACCAACTTTACTGATTCGTTATCAACAAATCGAACTACGCGGATGGTTGTAAAATCAAGAGAAATCGATCACAGGCTATGATTGCCGACAATCAAAATAACGAACCATTATCAGCCACGTTCTCAATTACACTCTCTCAAATTTTATTCGTAAAAGGGGAATCAAAGTGAATTCAATTCCGTTTCAATTATAAAATCGAATTTTTAATGAACACAAAACGTTAAGTGAATATAATTCAGTTTCAAAAAAGCCTCGGCAGCCATGAAGGAGCTGCAAAATACAATCCAAAATTGTCTAACATCGCTGAAATTTTCCGGCCTTTCTACTGCGTCGCGGGAGTGATTTTTTGGTGTCTGTTTGACGGAGACATTAAGGAAAGTTCCCCCAGCCGAACAATTATAAAAAAAAGAGTTTATTAAACGTTGGGGTAAAGAAAATGTATTAATCGTAGAGCTAAGGAAGTGTAAAGTACCAATTGTGTATCTCTGAAAGAGGTATGCAAATCCCACTAGGACCACCACGAAATTTTTATCAGTATAGTTAAACCCCACCAGAGAATAAGATAACGTAAATACATTTTTAGAACCGTTTTTGACAAGACTTTCTATTTCGAAAATTATTTTAAGGAGGCTCTGCTTAAGGGTTACATATGTACCGACCTCAAATTGCCGAAAATCATATTTTTTGGACAAGTCTATTTCCTTTAAGGATTCTCTCTTTAAGCTGAGGGCTGCTTATATGCTCTAATGACAAGTTGGTTTTGGCTTCCGTTTGGGGCACATCGGCGACATCTTCTTCATGGGGCAAGCTGGCTTTGGCTTGGCGCAACGCGGCTTTGGCTTGCCACACCTTGGCTTCGGACGTTTGCACTTCATTGGGCAGGCCTTCTTCCTAGGCTTACGGCAAGTCTTTTTAGGCCTGGCACAAGCCTTTTTCGGTTTGGAGCACATTCGTTCACTGGCGCTGCTTTTCTCGCCTTCCTTTTCCTTTCGGCGAATAATTTAATTAATTACCGGCTTTAAGGAACTGAAATCAACTTACAGGAAGGAAGAAATCTCGGTCTTCTTCGGGCATATCGTCCCAATAACGCGCGGCTGCTTCAGTCACTCGCAATGTGTAATTCTCGAGAAAGTTGTTAAAGCCAATGTTTTCGTCGCTACCAAATGAATTCGGGGTATTCATAATTTTAATATTGCTTATAAGCGTACAAATTTTACCTAAAAGTACAATCAACTCGAATTTTATTAAAAAAATTTGTTTTTCTAGAAATTGTTGTGATCTGATCGGGTTTACGATTTAGAATGAATGTAGGTAGAGCTGAGCTCCAGTACATAGCGGAATTTCGGTTTGAATGGAGGGTCACAGATTGCTTGATTCGGTTGATTTTTTTTATTTTGAAGAAATGTGTTAATTTATTAGAACAATAGAAAGTAATTTTCTAGTACATCTCAAGAAGTTTTTCGGCCATGGCACGGATACCGATCCAGGTCTCCGTGACAAACTCATCGATGCGGGAGACGGGCGGATTGAATCCAATGCTGCCAGCTCCAGTCAGCTCCATGGTGATGGACACATTGAACCCAGCATAGTAACCATAGTCATCACTAGCACCAGCAGCGATGTAGAGGACATTGGTGGAGGATCCGTACGTGTAGACGGTGCCAGTGGCGTTCTCAATGGCCTCGGCTCCAGTGCGGGCAACAGCATCCAGATCTTCCCAGTTATCGGGCAGTTCGCTGAAATAATAGTAGTATATATAAAATATATAATCTCTCGAAAAGATATATATTATATGAAATGCATAAAAAAATTACTTACGAAGTCCAGCCCCAAGGATACAGCAAATAATTGCCGTAAGAGTGGATAGTGAGGTACATAATGCCCCGATCCGCCAGCGAATGCATCAGATCTCGGACCACAATCGTCTCCGGCTCGGAGAAGGCACTGGGACCAGCATAGGTATCCGAGCAGGGATTCGATGAGGCGCCCTCCTCGTTCCAGTGGAACGCAAAGTTACGGTTGGGATCCGCTCCGTAGCAGGTCTGTCCGGCGTAATTGTATGGCTGGCGGGTTTTGCGCCACATGCGGGCCAGGGTTCCGGTCTGCGAGTGCTCATAGCCATCGGCATTGACCAGGGGCAGGATGACCCAGTCGTAGTCCTGCAGCAGATGGGCATTCTGCTCGAACTGCTCCACCAGCTGATCAATGACATACAGAACCGCAGCCGGGGAGATCCACTCCCTGGCATGGAAGCCGCCATCCAAGAAGATCACCTTCTTGCCGGCCTTACCGTCGCCATTCGTGACGGTGATGGTCTTTAGGACTCGCTTCTCGTAGGACCAGCCCACGGTTTTCACATAGACACGATGAGGAAACCGCTTGGCCAGGTCATCGATGTAGTTAATAATCTCCTCGTGGTTGTAATAGCGCTCGTTGCTCAGGCGACCCTTGCCCGTGATGGGACTCAGGAGCCGCTGCATCTGCCTCTGGGCAAACTCCTCGGCAATGGAAGCGCCCAGGTTGGAGTTGACAACACTACTCACGATCTGATGGGTCTCAAGGAGTTGCTGGAACTGCTCTAGCTGTTCGGGGCTAACAATCACTCGGGAGGGATGTCCCAAGAGGCGACTCTCGCTGAGAAAATCAAATCCTTGAAAGCTGAGCTGATGCAGCAACTTGGCCTGGTCGATGGTAGAGGGAATAACCTCATAGATGCGATAGCTAAAATAGACATTTTACACTTTATTCATCAGATATTCATTATAAATTTCCAGCTGGGAAATGTTCCTTTGATTTTTCCTGTGAACTTGATGCGCTTTTCTAGCCAAAAACTTACCCCTCGTAGTCACGATCGGCGGCCACCAAAGCGGCGCCTAAGAGGAGCACTAGCAAGCCCAGGGAAAACTTCATCTTCGGTCAGACTAAGCAACCGCGTGGCTTGGGCCTGCCACTTAAATAGCCGCCAAAGTCACCCGGTGGCGTATCTAATCACCAAATAGATCAATAAATAATAAAGCACTCCAAAAACTCCCGCACCGGTGACCCGCCAAATCAGAGCTGGCGCAATTTCCCAGTTAATGTCTCTTTATTTACAGCCCGATTATTGCGAGATTACGCCGGGTACCGTCTTATCACCTCCACGGCCATGGCCCGCACGCCCACCCAGCTCTCCGTGACCAGGCCCTCGATGTGCGAAACCCAGGGATCGAAGCCCAGGAATCCCGCTGCCGGCAACTCCATAGTCATAGCCACCGTGGCATTGGCCACTCCGAGAGCAAAGTCCGCCGTGTCGCCGGATGTCGGATACAGGACGTAGTAGGTGCTGCCCCAGGTGTAGATCCCGTTGGTGGAGTGAATGATGGCCATGGCGCCAGCCTCTGCCACTGACATCATGTCCTGGTAGTGATCCGGAAAGTCCCTGGAACATACAAGAGGGCAATTCATTATTAACCGTATGAAAGATAATTTTTATAATTAATTAAATGCATGTAAGCTTTTCAAGATCATTTTAGTGCTGGTAGATAAGCTTAATTGCGGGGCGTTTTCTTAGAATTCTTCGACCATATATAAAGTAAATTCTTTTTTATTTATAACTTCTTGATTTATTAAACACAACTGTCTAGACTTTATCTTAACGCAATAAATTGAGAATTCTTCTTTGTAATTTTATAAGAAACATTTCCCAGAATCAATTTAGACAATAAACATTGTTTTATAACAATAAATCTGCTTCTTTGGCTTTATAATAGGTAACATTCTTGTAAGCTTTAAGCTACAAACTTATTTAAATTATCTTGCAATTGTAACTTATTCAGACTGCAAAAAGTTAAAAGAGGTATTTTTCAATTAAAAAAATATCTTTAAATATTTCATAACCACGTAAGTGCTGAAACCCTTTATAAGCCGCTGTCTCTTCTAGTAATGCCAACAAAATGTATTCAATCCTATTCTTAGTCACCTTCATTCTAAGTGGATCCTTGGCAGTCCCAGCCAAATCGGGACCAGCATATCAGACGGATGACTACTACACCCTAGAAGGAATCGAGCAGTATCTCAATGGTCTAGCCAGAAGTTATAGTGACCGAGTTTCGCTAAAGGAAATCGGCAGGTCCTACGAAAACCGGAGCCTGACCACCATCACCATAACCAATGGAGACGGACGCTCGGGAAAGAAAGCGATCTTTATCGATGCAGGAATCCATGCCAGGGAGTGGCTAGCTCACACCACGGCCTTGAACATTATCAATCAGCTGGTGGTGAACTTCGAGAAGAATAAGGAACTCCTGCAGGACCACGACTGGATCGTTCTTCCCCTGGTTAATCCCGATGGATACCATTATTCCCGATCTATAAACAAATTTTGGCGCAAAAATCGCAGGCCCAGCAGCGACAATTGTGTCGGTATTGACCTCAATCGGAATTTTAGAAATGGTTGGAGTCTAGGAGATGCTGATCCGAACCCGTGTGGGATTACATATATGGGTCCTAGGTCTTTCACAGAGCCTGAATCTAGGGCAGTGCAAAGAGTGCTTCACGAAATTGCTGATGCTGGACGAGGTATTATGTATATATCGTTTCATTCATACGCTTCCAAAATTTTCTACCCATGGGGGTATAAGAAGTAAGTCTATAGAAATTAAGGTTTTGCATCGCTTTTAACAAGGTTATATTTTAAGGGTAAAAGCCCCCAACTACAAGGAGCATAAGGAAGTAGCCGCTGCTGGACAAAGAGCCATAAAAAAAAACGTTTTCATCAAAATATAAGATAAAACCATCCTATGGCTGGTATGTCACCGGTGGCACTTCAAGTGACTATGCCTACAGCATCGGATTTCGCTTATCCTACACTTGGGAACTTCCAGGAGAAAGAAATGGTTCCGAATTCAAATTCCATCCACCCAAGGAACTTATCAATGAACTTGTTAATGAAACTTGGATTGGAGTCCGCGCTATTGGAGCAAAAGTTGCCAAAATATTTCGAAACAACAAGTAAAATTCAAACTTAAAGGTTCTTCTCAATACAATCTCTTAAATTGTATCTGAAATGTTTTTTTTCTGTGCATAAATGTAGCAACATAAAATAAAGTTTTGTAAACAGAACTATAAACTCACTTGGTATATCCCCAAGGCAGCAGGAAGTAGTTTCCGTAGGAGTGAAGGGACAGGTACCAGGTAAGCCTGTCGCTATAATGAAGCAGGACATCTCGCAGGACCTGCGACTCTGGCTGATCGAAGGGCTGATCACCCCGGTAAATATCCTCGCAAGGATCCGCCGAGGATCCCTCGTCGTGACCCCACTCGTAGCCAAAGTTCCTGTTCAAATCCGTCCCCACGCACTCCGGGTTGCTGGTGGGACGACGGCTCTTCCGCCAGTATCGGGAGTCCGTATGCGTGTACTCATAACCATCCGCATTGACCACAGGCACGATGACCCAGTCAAAGTCCGCCAAGAGCTCCTGGTTTTCCACGTAGTTGTCCAACAGCTGCTGGATAATGTAGAGGGCCATCGAGGGCGAGATCCACTCCCGGGCATGAACAGTGCCGTCGACCAGGATCACGGGCTTGTTCCGTCTTCCATCGCCGTTGGTGATGGTCAGCACTTTCAGGGGTCTCCTCTCGTAACTCCAACCGAATTGCTTCACCTGGGCTCTCTTCGGAAACCGGTCGGGCAGAGTGTCCAGGTAATCATTGATTTCCGAGTGAGTGTAAAAGGCTTCTAGGACTTCAAGATGTGGCAGCTGAATCCTCTCCTTTCTCTTCAGATTGTCTGCCCTCTGAGCGTGAACTAAGGGTGCCAAGTCCTCGATCACCACTCGATGTTTCACGCGGTAGCCTTCGAGGATACTAACCAAATCTTTGGCATCTTCGGGAGGAACTATTACCTTCAGGTAAGAAGTCGCAGTTTCGTTTCCACTTGAACGCAGAAAATCCAAAAGCGGCTTTTCCTGGGACAACTTCCTTACAAGGCTCTCCTGCTCAGCTTGAGAAGTCTGCAGCTCAAACACCTTGAAGTCCTTGTAGTCCTGCCAAGCGAAAAGGAGCATTGGCTGCGCCAGCAGAAGAATTAGGCAACGCGAAACTAATGAAGTCATATTTCCCCGAATGTCCAATGTGGACTGGACTAGAGCAGCTGCACGATCGATAGCATTACCCATTTTTATCACTTTATTGGAGACGCTGCCGCCTGCTCACGATATCAAAAGCGACTTTATTTATATGCTTCCGTTTATGGCACAGTCAAACTGAGTACTTGCCCCTTCGGTTAGCCAGGGTTGAAGTAACGCCTTCAAAATGAACTGGTTCCAACTTAATAAATATCTTATTGCTGATGCTGGACGAGGTATTATGTATATATCGTTTCATTCATACGCTTACAAAATTTTCTACCCATGGGGGTATAAGAAGTAAGTCTATAGAAATTTAGTTTTGCATCGCTTTTAACAAGGTTATATTTTAAGGGTAAAAGCTTCCAACTACAAGGAGCATAAGGAAGTGGCCGCTGCTGGTCAAAAAGCAATAAACAAAGTTTTCATCAGAATATAAGGTGAAACCATCATATGTGATATCTGTCATAGGTGGCAGTTCGGATGACTATGCCTACACCATCGGATTTCGCTTATCCTTCACTTGGGAACTTCCCGGAGAAAGAAATGGTTCCAAATTCGAATTCCATCCACCCAAGGAACTTATCAAAGACCTCGTTAATGAAACTTGGGTTGGTGTTCGCGCTATGGGAGAAAAAGTCGCCAAATGGTTGTAAAACAAATGTTCTAATAATTCAGTAAAATAATTAAATTCAATCAATAAATCTCAAAAACTCTTCAATATTCATCTGTTTTATGCTTAACAACGAGGTCACTAATTAGTTTAAGGTTAACAAACAATAAATTCAATCGTTTAAATAGCTTAATAGAGGCTAACGTGCCGGATGAACTCGATGAAGCCGGCGAAAGTCTCCTTGCAGACGTGGATGATGTCGTGGGCGGGCACGTGGAACTCGTCGCCGGGCAGCTCCAGTGTGTAGGACAGGGGAATTCCCAGGTTGCCATAGGCGTAGTCATCCAAGCTGCCGGAGGCTTCGTACAGGATGGAGGCAGAGGTGCCGGTGGTGTAGCGGGTGCCACGGTATTTGCCGATCTGGTTGGCGGCCCTCAGAGCCACCGAGCGGAGTGTTCCCACCGTTGGGGGTACGGTGTTTCTGCAGAGAGATAAAAAATATATATTAATTTTTTAACTGTTATTTTCTAATATAATTTAAAAATTTGTACATAAACAACACAGCATTTGTTGTGTTTGCTGTTCGTAGTTATTTTTTAACAATTAAATAGAGATAAATTTAAATTATTAATAAACCCCTTTTTTTCTCACAGTATAAAAACGAGAGTGAGCAGCGAATTAAATGGATGCAGTGGCAGAAATATTCGGGTTTAATTGCTTTTAGCAAATAATTGAAAAGTAAATTGAATTTCTTTCCAGGCTTCCCCCGCTGGCTGGGGTTTTCGGACATGAAACATGGAAATCTGGGGGGAGGAAAATCCCATACGCCCACACTCCTCACTATCCATCCCATACTCACTTCGCATAGCCGTAAGGATAAAAAATGAATTTGCCAAATGAATGAACATCCAGGCTGAGTTTCACACGATGCCGATTGAATTCCAGATACCGCACCACGGCGGAGGTTTCCGGCTCCGAGTTCGGCGCCGTTCCCGAGTAAACCTCCGAGCAGAGCTGTCGATTTTTGTTTTAATGAAAAAAGAAAGCCAGGATTACAACGCGACTCCATGGCGAAGGTCAATGTTACGGGCTTACGTTCTGACTGGCACCCTGGTAGTTCCAATGGTTGCCAAAGTTCCGGTTGATGTCCACGCCGGAGCAGGCATGGCCAGCGTAACGATGACGATTCTTGCGCCAGAAACGATCCTAAAAGTACATAAAAATTGAGAAGAAAATTTAGAAACTCATTTTCATTTATATATATTTACTTATAACT
>JAEIII010002233.1:0-28115 GCA_018905755.1 Drosophila ohnishii | reverse complement strand
TTTTACCCCAAAGTTTGTCATAAAATTGGGCATCTTGTGTTTGAATTTTATGGTTAAAAATAATTCTAACAAAATCATCTAAGCTTTTACACCAAATCTTTCTTACTAAAAAAGTTTAATGATCCAATTAATTTTCAACAGCAACAATATACAATATTAATGTAGTTAAAATACACATTTTAAATATAAATTTAAGCACTGCTGGAATATAAAACTAAACATTCATGGTCCCTTCCCTTCCCTATATTCATACTTCACATCGCTTTATCAGCACTTGAATCGGTCAGGAAGCTGATGTTTTGCTCTTTTCACACCAAAAATCTCTCTTTTACAAGAAAGAGGCTCATTCTCACAGCCCTATGCCACTGTACTTGAAGATCCCTTTTTGTTTATCTTTCTCTTTCAGCTATGTGTGGCACTCCCGCTCTATACCCTCTGAGGCTGCGTCCCGATTCCGTGGCCAATGGTGAACTCTCCATTCCAGCATGTGTTTATTTGAAATTCGAATAGGCCGACATATACACACGATCGTCAGTTGGTGTCGGAAATCCAGACGGATCAGAACTATGCATATTAGTCGCTGGAATATAAAGCGGGTCTCGCTGCTCCTCAGCACCGCCCTGCTGCTCTACGTATTCGTTTTCTCCAGCGGCTATCACAAGTACCAGATCGAGGGCATTATCGGCCGGACGCAACCGGAAAAGGTCTGGGAGTATGTGGCGGATTTTAACAAGATGCGACTGCTCAACCCCACCATGTGAGTATTGAACAGATTTTTAGAGAGATTTAAGATTGATTTTCCAATTATATGATAATTAATAATAAATGTAAATATTTAATATTTACTTGTTACTTCCTTCAGCATCAACTTCAAGATCCTAGCTGACCATGGCCACGCCCACGACTGGCGCTATACGGTGGAGTATACAGAGCGACTCTCCCACTGGCCCCACTGGATAAACACAGCCACTGCCAAGTATGTGGTCACTAAGACCATGCCCGGAGTGACCCCAGTGGCCTATGCCATACAGTCCACCCACGAGACCTGCTTCTTCAGCGGATTCTACTGCTGTGGGTAGAAGGGGAAAAAATATATAAAACCAATTTTAATAAAAATATATTCTATTTTTACAGTGCACTCCTATAGCGACTTCATTTTCAAGAACGCCAACGGAGATACCTACGCCCAGGAGAACATCCAGTACCAGTGTCCACCTTTGTTGGGTGGCATGTGTCGCCGGGAGCTGGAGTTCCAGAGGCAGGCGGTGATGCACAACCTTACCCATATATTCAGCAGGCAGAGGGGAAAGTAAATGTGTTCAAAAAAATCTAAAACTTTAATTTAAATAAGAACCAAGTGAATATTTAATTTTAAAATGCTTTACCGGTTTTAAAATAATGTTTATTTCAGATTATTTCTTTCCGAGAATCTTTAAGATAATTAAATAATTGCTTTCAGAACGAAATTCTTCCTTGTAACTTCTAATTTTCTTTAGAAAATAAAAATCGAAACTTCAGTACTTTTCGTGGGATTAAAATAATTTATAAATGTTTAAAATGTTTATATGTCTTCTCAATCGTTGGACTTAATTGTAAGGGTTTATATATTGTTCAAAATGTGCACAAAAAATTGAATTTCAACTAAATTGGCTAGTTATTTGCTCTCATGCTGGCTTAATGTTTTACACTTAACATTGTACCAGATCGATGCTACAACCTACGAAAGTACTTTTTGCACAAGTTTTACTGCTGTTAACTTTAGCTTGGCTTTTGATTAATTCATGTCAGCTTCATCTGATCTTGTGGGTAAATTCCCGTTTAAATTCAATAATTACCCTTGTAATCAGACCTTGAATATGTGGTTTTAGTCCAAGAAGACTTCTCCTTGGATTCTGTTAACTTTAACTTAAGGATCCTGCTGTCTTTGTTCTGCTCCTTATTTAAACAAGTCAAGACGCTTTCGTCTGGTGGGGCCACCACTTCTCGCCGCTCGAGCCCGAGAGGCTGCTCCACTCGTCGAAGGAGCTGCCGGCGTGCTAGGCGCACTCACCGATTCCACGGAGCTGGTCTGCGATGCTCCGCCGCCGCCTCCGAAAACCGAGCCAAACCAGCGAGTAAGCTTGGTGGCCTGGGTGGCCTTGCCATTTTGTCTTGGCGATTTGGGAGACTTGCGTAGAGCCTGCGTGGCGGCGGCGGCGTTGGTGGAGCTGCGCGTTCCCGTGTTCGGTTGGGTCTTCTCTTGGGTGAGCCCCGAGCCTATCAAGTAGTTTGTGATCTTATTGGCCTGCGTAACCCTGGCGGACTGCTGATCCGGCTGCACCGGCGATACATCCCCGGAGGAGTTCAGCCGCATTCGACTGCCGAATTCTCCATTATTGGTGATCTCAAAGAAGTCATCTTCCAGCAGCGTTCTCCTTCTCTGGGTGATAGCGCGGGCTGATGATGCCTCAGGCTCTTTCTGGGTCTGCGGCAGCGAAGGCAGGACCTTGGGACTGGTTTTCTCCTGCCGTGGCTCGAATATTTTCTCCAGGATGTCCAGGCAAGATCGGTCCCTGTTCTTTTTCGGCGGCGGAGCATTCGTTCTGGCATGCATTTGCTGGAATTGCTTCACCTCCGAGCCAAAGATCTTGAAGCCCTCGAATGGGGAGGAAGGCCGTGGCTGGGCCAGGGGAATCTGCGACATTTCCGAGGAGATGCTAAATAAATCCGGTGATTTGGTGGCCCTTTGCTTGGCCGGCGGCAAGCCCAGTCCTCCCCCGAAACTGGACTTGGTTGGTGATTCCTGCTTTCGCTTTCGTTTCAAAGCCTTGGTGCGACGACTCTCTGTGGCATCCTGCGGCGAGCTCTCATCATGGGAGCTGTTAATCACCACCGCTTCACCTTGTGACTTGGTTTGGGTGACAGCCACCACCTCAGAGTCGCTAAGCAAGTTAAAGGCAGACGGCAGCTTCAGAAGCAAGGGCGTCTGTTGGGGCGTGAAGGGTACTCGAAAGGCAGGTGGCTCTAGGGCATCCAAGTTGTCTGGGATTCGCTGGGCACATTGCATGTACTCCGAGGACAAGGAGCTGCCGCTGAGCACTTGGGGCGTGGGATTAAAGGGCTTGGCCGGGGGCTTAGCCTTTGACTTACTTGGTTCTGGTTCCTGCTTGCATTTTCTGGGACGCCCTATCTTTCGTTTGGGAGTCTCCGTTTCGGGCTTCTTAGGGGGCAACAGCTGTGCCTCAGCTGGCTTCTCCTTCTGCTCTTGCTTCACCCTCGGCTTGCTTGTCCTGGGCGTTTGATTCCCCTCAGCCTTGGCTCTCCTTTGTGTGCTCTTCTTGGCATCTTCCAGGATGTGGTGCTTCACGTACTTGCTGTTAAGCTTGGACTCGGCGGATCGAGTTAGTCGCTGCATTCCTCGAGTGGCAGGGCGTCCGGTATCCTGTGGACTGACTGCCTGCCGTACTGGTTTTCGCTTTCTAACCGAGGGCTCGGTCTTGGGTGTGGCAAAGGGAGCAGTTTTCTCCGCGGCAGGCGGTGTGGTGGGTATGCTTTCCAAGGATACCCTTCTCAATCGGATGTTGAGCTTTTTGGTTTTGGGAGGTTCAACAGTAGCTGTTGAACGAGTACGCTTTCCGGGTGCCACTTCCACAGCTTTAGGAACACCAGGAGAACGGTGTTCCTCCTCCTCCGAATCCGAAAGCTCCATATTTTTTTGTGCTGTCTTCCACTTGCTGAGTTTTCTCTTGGTCTTAAATCTAGGCGACTCTTTCAGGCTGGGCGTTTGATTTGGCGGCGTCACAATCTCACAATCGTCGCTAGAAACCACCAAGACCTGGTTAGGATCCACTACAGCGTCCACTGTTATGGCCTCCACATCAGAGTCGGAGGATTCAAAGATCAGTGGCGACATGGCCACGATATCATCCACGCTGTGATCGGATAATTTATCCTGCTCTTGTGGCTGAGCTGGAAGATTTTCCAGGGAAGCGATGGTGGAGCAGACCTCCGAGGAGCCGCTGAGGGTGCTCTGGCTGTTCTTGGAGGCCAGCCAGAGGTGGAGGTTGTGCTTGTACTGCTCCGGCGCTACGAGCGGAAGGCTCTTTTCAAATTGATGACGAAAGCGACGCAGACGAAAGTCTCTGTAAGACAGAGTATAAAATCATTTAGAATATTCTACAAATGATCAAAAAGCCCTTTTTACTTGATATACTCGCTGAGAAATCCACGCTGCTTGTAGTAATCCTCGAGATCTATGCGCTTGCTGAACACTTCTTTGGGATCCGGCAGGTGAAACTTCCGATCGAAGCTCTGAAAGTTTCGGTACTGATGCTCCAATCGTCCGCCCAGCCGCAAAACATTGTACAGCAACTTCACATCGGACTGGGGAGAGGGAAACTCAGTGGATTTGAAAAGCTTTAAAGTGAGTCAACTTCGATTGCCTTACCGTAATGTCAACGCTGGAGATAACCATGTTTACTCTACCCTCGAAATGCTTGAGCAGCATGGAGGTGCAGAAGCTGTTGTTCAGCGAGTGCCCGCGATTGTCCACCAGAATGTAGTCGAACTTGAGGCGGCTGAGATCTCCAATGCTGCGCAAACTGCTCCACTTGGCCAGGTAGACGTTGTGAGGGGAATCTGTGGAGTCTGGAGGACGGAAATGGGGAATTTATTAGTATTTTAATTTCATATAACTATGAAATATTTAAAGAACCTAAAATAAATAAACACCTTATTATCTCACAACAATTACCTTGCACCCCTTGAATGGTGTACACCGCCAGATTTGTAAGTGTGTCCAGGTGAAACTGCCAGCCGGCGAGCAGCTGCTCATCGTTCTGCAGCACTATCAGAACCTTCTTCGTGCGATCCAAAGCACTCAGCAGAGCCGCCACCGTCGCCACCTTCCCCAACCCACTCTCATCGTTAAGAACGCTAAACTCTCGCTTGGCCAGGCGCTCGTGAAGGAAGCGCACAGCCTCCAACTGGAAGCCCTTAAGGTACTGCGTCACGTGGCTGGTTACCAGTGATTCCGCCGAGAGCCGCAGCTCCGGCGTTTGCTCTGAGGCGAAGTGGTACATCATCCGGCCCTAATGGTGTGCGTGGTGCAGCGCCAGGTATATGGCCACCAGAATGTAGAGCAACTGCAGGTACGAGAAGATCACGAACATCGAGAACGAGCCTATTATCATCTTACGCGCCGCTGGCGGCCCATCGAATTCGATGTTTTCCGGATTCAGAGTGTCCACCAGGTGGTTGTTGTTGCTGCCGTAGGTGTAGCTGGGGTGGTGGGCGAAATGCATGTGTTGTCGTGGCAAGCGGGGTGAAAGGATCTGTGCGGAGGGATCCCCTTGGGGGTGGAGGAAACTTTAGAAGAAAATATTATTTTTGGCTCCAAGTATGCCCAGTTGGCGGGGAACGCTGGCGTTTTCAGGGGGCAGTTCTAGCTAATTCTAAAAAGTATGTTGGTCACACTATTTCAATCAGCTGATGGCTGCAATCAGGACTGCCAAGTTGAGATTAGCTAGAAATGTGCGTAAATAAAGCTAAATGTACCATATTTTATGCATAAAATTTAAAAGTTTAAAATTTAAAGTGGGAAAACTAATGAAAACCATATAATATATCATTGAATTTTACCATTAAGAATGGAAAAATAGCTAAACAAACGCAAGTTTTTTCTAAGGTAAGTTGGCAGCCCCCGCCTTATGCCATCACTGATAACAAAGGCGGTTTGTTTTGCTTAAAACTCATTTAAAAACATATAAAAAACAGCCATGGCAATTGGGAAAAAAGAAAAGCCAGCAGCTAAAAAGAAAAGCCCGGAGAAGGCCAAACAGCTGAATGCTAAAACTTCCCCTGCCACCCCGCATGCAGTGGTAAAACAAAGGACTGTGGTGACCCCTTGGCGAGACACGTGCGTGCATTAAACTTAAATAAACATCAATTTAGTTATTTCTAAACATTTCCAGATTGGAGTTCAACGATACATATGCCGGGCTATTTGGCAAGGGCTCCAAGGCCGCCGATCGTCGCCAGGCACTCAGCCAAATCCGCATTTGGAGCCTGCGACGGGCGAACCTCTGCCCGGCGGCTGTTCTGGCCACATCCGTCCTCGTCCACGCCCAGCTGGCGGACAAACCGGGCAACGCCACGATACAGACCACCTATGCCAGCGCCTTCTCGAGATTCTACAACTTCATGTCCTCGATAATACAGGGCCACAGCATGACCAGCATGTACGAGACAGCCAAGGAACTGGGTCTCCAGTCATTCATCGTGGATTTGCGGCACCTCTGTGCTCACGGACAGGAGCTGCCGCCCGTGGAAGTGCTGCGGAGCACCTCCCAGCACTGCCTGGAGTGGCTGCGGACGTATTACTGGCTGCCGCACAAGGAGTCCCTGTCCAACTTGGATGCGGGGAAACTGCAGCGCAAGGACAAGCTCAGGTTCGAAAAGGAGGTTGGCGGCCTTTTGGAGATCTACGACCTAACCCTGGAGTGCCATCTGAAGGGAGCGGATAAGCTTAAGGCCATCAGCAAACTAAAATCCAGCGCGGAATTCAACAAGATTCGCGTCTACTCCTCCAGCAAGAAGGTGAAGGTCTCCAAGGAGATCCTGGCCTCTGTGCTGAGCGACCTCAGTGTCAGGATAAAAAAGCATTCCTCTTCGATGAAGGATCTGCTGGACATCTACATGGGCTGCCTCCTTAAAATGAAGTACTTCCTGGGCGTTGGCTTGGAAATCGGTGACGACGAGGATGCGCTTATTGCTGGCACCCAGGATCTGTTTAGATTACTCGCCATGCAGGGTTACATAGAGAGTTTCTTTGTGGCCTTGGTTCGATTGGCTGAGAATCCAAATGAAAATGAAGAAAGGCGGCTTGGGGCCAGGTACTATGCCACGAAGATGATTCAAACCTTTGGAATGCTGTTCCGCATGAAGCGCATGTACAAGGAGGAGCTTGATTTGGTTTGTGGGTAAATTGACATTTTTAGCATGTTAATAATAATTTATGCTCTTCTAACAGGACAATAAGTTAAAACCGGTGGATTTCTCCTCCCTCAACACAAATGTCCATTCGAAAACCATGCGCCGCCTCTTGGTACACTCTGGCGTGGACTCTTCAGTCACGCTTATTTTTGGTGATAATCCCAAAAAGGCCAAGACGTGGGTTTTTGATAGGGAGTTTATTATGCAGCGTGTAGCTCCTTTTAGCGAATACTCGGGTCCTATTCTCAGGGGGTAAGCTTACACTTTTACCAACTATTTACTGGATTATAAAGCTACATATATTGTTGTTTTTAGCTTGCTGCCTCTGGCGGATCCACCTTTTAGCCAGACTCAGTTGGAGGCTTTGACACAACTCTGCAACATACGCTTGCAGGAAGACCAGAAACCAGAGGAGCCAGAACCTATGGAAGATGATGGTTCATCGGAGGAGAGCTATAACCTGGATTACCTAGAAAAACTCTTGTCTGCACAAGCTCAGAGTAAAGGAAGTACATTTTCCAACGTTGAAACCTCAGATTTGGGCTTTTGGAACATAGAGAAAGGTTGATTTTTTATTTTATAATTTTTATAGCAATTTTTTATAAATTTTTTTTGGTATATATTTAATTTTTATTACTTTCAGATAACGACTGGTCCAAATGTGCTTTGGGTGTTTTACCGTGGGCTCAATAAAAGTGTTAATAACATTAAAATTGTTTAATTTTCTTAGCAAATAAACTCAGTACAAACCGAAAAGAAATTTTTGAATATTTGCGCGCTCCAAAAAAGCTGTGTCAAGCCGCGTCAGTGTTTGCGGTGAATGGTAAGCCGGCATCACATGAATAGCAAGTCCGCCTTGCTATTCACCGCGAACGCGCCATTCACAACGCACGCTGACATAGCCGCCGATCGCAAATAGAATAAAAAAAAATTAATAATAAATTAATAAAATTACTTGCCGCTAATATGTTTACCCTGTGGACGCTGATCGAAGCCTCGTTGCTGTGCCTGAACGCAGTCTGCATCCTGCACGAGGAGCGGTTCCTGGCCAAGTGTAAGTAACATTTGCATTTGTTGTCCGTGCCACGTTAAGTTTTTGCGTATTTTTGCATGTTTTTGCGTCATTTTGCAGTTGGATGGGGTCGCCAGGCGGGTCAGCAGGATTTCGGAGCGCCCACGGCCAAGGATCAAGTGCTGAACCTCATCCGCTCCATCCGCACAGTGGCCAAAAGTAAGTAGGCTCTGCTGCGCCTGCAATGTCTTACTAAGAAATCCCTTCCTCTTGCAGTTCCCCTGATATTCCTTAACATAATTGCGATTTTATTTAAACTATTACTTGGTTGACGACATAAGATATAAAGAATGTACCACATAAAGCCTTTGTAAGCTATAAAGTCTTGTTTGTTCACTGCGCCACCTGGCCACCGGACTTCCTTTGAAGCACGCACTTTACGCGATTTTCCAGGGCTATGCTGTAGGCATCTAGTTTGTAGGCCGCCGCCTCCAGCTTGTCCACCGTGTCCGAGATCTCGTCGATTTGCTGCATCAGTGGGGCCAGTTGCTGGAACTTCAGGCTGAGCTCGCTGGTGGAGGCGTTCAGGTTCTCCGCTATCTGGCGCATGTCCTTGTACTTGGCTATGGTGGCCTTGTTCATCTCCTCCAGCAGCTTGTAGTCCTCCAGGGGCGCGTTCAGTTCGTGGGCGATGTACTCCTCCGTCTTCTGGAACATTTTCGTGGCCAGGCGGCTGAGATTCGGGTCGTGGCGGGTCAGGGCCTCGAAGCTGGAGGCGCTCGACAAGGTCGGGCCGTGCTGCGGCGAGTCCAGCAGCTGGTTGGGGTCCTGTGCTGCGGCAGCAGCTGCACTTGTTGTAGGCTTTTCAGCGTCCATCTCCAGTTTTTCCGAGTTTTCCGAAAACAAAGTGCTGGCTGTAATCAGCTGTTGCAGGGTTGCGTTGTGAGTGGAGCTTTTCGCCATTAACCACGAAATGCGTCAAAAAGCTTTAGGAGCCTCGAATTGGGAGTACCCCTTAATTAATTATATGGTGTTTTTTTTATTTATAATTTAAATATCAATAAATAAATTTAAATATTTCTAGCGAAATTTAATAATTTTGAAACTAGAATTTTAATTTAATTTTAATGTAACAATTAAAAATAATTCTTGTTAGCCTTACTTTATTTAATAACAAAAGATGTAGATATATGAAAAAATTATTAAATTAATTTATCGTTTTATTTTTTTATATTTTTAACGAAAACAACATATTTTTCACTTTCGTGAAAATTTGATTACAATTTCATTATTAATAAAAACTAGAAAATCGTTCTGGTGCATAAACCTATACCCCTATGATTCCCCCTTTAATGGGTATAAAATGTCGGCCTCCAAAAAGTTAGATTTTCCATTGTTGTCTATAAATGCGAGTACAAATCGCACAGATAAGGCATTAGTATGCTAGGAAAACCACAGAACACATGTCGCAGAACAGTGAAGATCGCAAGCTCAAGCACCTCTTCGATGGCGGCGCCTGGAACGTCTACGAGCCGGACATCCTAAACCTCGGAGTTGGGGCTCCGGGCACAGATCTCCTCAGCTCCAATTGCGACAACTTCAGGAAGGCCACGGACCATTGCCTGGTGAGTAGAGCAAATTGCGCAATCTGCTCCTTGAAATGACCTTTCGGGGTTTTCTTGCAGCAACGGGAATTGCGGGACAACCAGTCGCTGATTTTCCAATATGGACCCACCAGTGGGGCGTACGAGGTGCGCCATGAGATCGCCACATATTTCAGCGAAATGTATGGGAGCCCCGTCAAGAGGTAATTGGTCTGTGGTTTCTGTGGCTTTAACAATTATTTAATTAGCTTTGTGGTTTTCTAGTGAGGATTTAATTATCACCACTGGAGCTACTCAGGGCCTTCACCTACTTTTCTCAACGGTGGTCGACTTCCAGGGCTTTATATTCGTGGATGAGTACACCTATATGATAGCCCTGGATAGTATGAAGCATTTCACCAGTCTCACCATAGTTCCTGTGAAGCTCAACGATGATGGTGTGGATCTGAAGGATCTCGAGGAGCAGGTGGCCAAGAGGCGCTTTGATTCAAAGACAAAGGAGTTCTGGGGGATCTACTACACTATACCCACCTATCATAATCCCACAGGGATATTGTTTTCACCAGGTGAACTTTAATTTTAATTGGAATCCTATAGAAAATTTTATAATCTTTGTAATCTTTCAGAGATTTGTCGTGGTATTGTGCAGCTGGCCCGCAAATACGACTTCCTGGTGGTCTGCGATGATGTCTATACTATCCTGCATTATG
This sequence comes from Drosophila ohnishii, assembly GCA_018905755.1. Classification (NCBI taxonomy): domain Eukaryota; kingdom Metazoa; phylum Arthropoda; class Insecta; order Diptera; family Drosophilidae; genus Drosophila; species Drosophila ohnishii. Next base: position 17,817 of record JAEIII010002233.1, on the reverse strand, counting down.
GCGAGAAGCCGGAACATTCCCGCCTGATGTCCTATGACGACAGAAGCGATCCCAACTTTGCAGGCCATGTTGTTTCCAATGGAAGCTTCTCAAAGATCCTGGGACCTGGCGTGCGCGTGGGTTGGCTGGAGGTTCCGCCGCGGATTAAGCCAATCTTGGATGGAAGTGGGTTTGCCAACAGCGGCGGTTGTTTTAACAATTACACGGCTGGTATTGTGGGTAGCCTCTTCGAGCTGAGGCTGGCCCAGAAGCAGATTGCTCTCTTCTACGAGGCTTACAAGGAACGCATGCTGGCCACCACTCAGGTGCTTCGCAATGAGCTGCCCGAGGGATGCAAGTTGGTCAGTCCCAAGGGCGGGTACTTCATCTGGGTGCGGATACCCGATCCGCTCGATGCCAGGGAGTTCCTCAAGTACAGTTTGGAGCATCACAAGATCTACTTTATAGCCGGGCCACGCTTCTCCTTGGACGGCGAGACGGGTAAGCAGTTCTTCCGGTTGTCCATTGCCTTTTATCCCAAAGATAAGCTGGTGGATGGAGCCAGGAGGCTTTGCCACGCCCTCAGGGATTATATACAGGACGTATCTTAATATGGCAAAACAATTTTATTGATGTGGGCTGACTGCTATCGTACTTTAAATAAGGCTTATAAAGATGTGACTTGGCACTAAACTACTTATCAAGATGTTATCTACTACATAAAGAGATATACGATATACACACACATATTTGTTGTACAGATTCTTGGGCACGATGCTTCAAAATATCACAAATCTGATAAATTCTATACAAATACGCAACAAATAGTACAGTTACAGCTCAACTGTATCTGTATCTGCATTTGTATCTATATCTATAACCGTATCTGCATCGGTATCTGCTTGTCATTTGTGCTGCACTGCGAATGTCTACAGATTTCAATATCTTCCGATTGCTCATAATACTTTCGCTTGAATTGGAATGCCCGCTGGCTGGTTTAGTAGCTTCCCCACGCATCTACTCCGAGAAGGTCAGCACGATCTCCTTGAGCGATGTATACGTGCCGATCACCAGGCCCAGAATGCCCACAATGATGAGCACAAAGTTGCCTAAGAAAGTTAAGGTTTAGTATAACGATTTCAGGTAATCTACAACTAAACTCACTGAGTAGCAGCCAGGCCTTGCTGAGTCCCTTGGTGTGGTACCAATGGGTGCAGATCTGGATGAGGGCTGGGAAGGCCAGGCCCAAGGCAGAAAGACACAAGGCTCCAAACAGGGAGATGAACAGCTCCAGGTTGGGAATGGCCACGGCCAGGAGGACTGTGGAGGAACATTTTAGATAGAAATCTTTGGTACCAGCTCCATAGTATACTTACAGGTCATTAGGACTAGGATCGTTCGCACGGCATACTCCCAGAAGAGAGCGTTTCGCTGGGGGCCCAGGCGCTTGGCCACATAATCGTTCCAGGTAATGTCGATGGCCACATAGCATGCCAGGCCATGGGTGATGTAGATGGCAAAGGCCAACATTCCCTTGACGCACATAGACAAGCTAAGGGAGATATCAGTCATAAGATCACAGGATATTTAGAAGAGATCCCTAAAATAAACCTACATTTCATGCTCCGGCATATTCAGTGTAATAGATCCCAGCACCGCCGATCCATAGTTGAGGTAGCCGAAGAGACCCATGCCCACGTACAGAAACACAATCAGGACCATGGACACATTAAGGACTCCACAACTGCCGCCAAACTTCTGCGGTGTCTTCATCTCGTTCTCCAGCGGCAGGATCACGCCAATGGCCTCCAGGGCAAACAGCACGGTGCCGAAGAATAGCGGGAAGTTCTCCGGTTTGCCAAAGGCATCCTTGCCTTCCGTGGTCACGGGCTCCCGGAAAATATAGTAGCAGATGATTCCAAAGGAAACCATGGTGATGGCATTGGCCAGCGTGGAGAATGGAGCCAAATACTTGAGGTTGCGCACCCAGTTGATCAGGATCAAAGGCAACAGGATTATGATCATACAGAGCCTGACATCAATGTTGGTATCGCCCACAGCATCCACAATGGCCTTAATGTTGGAGGCCACGAATACGACGTACACACAGCAGGTTCCCAGTTGGTAGATCAGCAGGAAAGTATTGACCACGGTGCCTATGTATGGGGCCATGGACCGGAAGAACTTGGGTCCTTCGCCCAAAGCTGTCTCGGCCACTGCCGGGTAGTTCATGCTGGGCATCTGTAGGAAGAAGAGGGTTATTATTCAAAAATTGAATTTACATTTTAAAAATAATTACAAAATATGTTTTTACTTGTTTATTAACTTAAAAATTCGTTTTTCGCTTTGGATAATATAATAATAATTAAGTAAGGCATGCAGCTGATTGTAAATATTAACAACAAAATAGGTTTTAAAAGCAGATGCTCTTATTTAAATATTACTAAACATCTGCTGATAAGTTAATTATTCTTAGAATTTTTGTATACTTATTAATGATTTGAAAACTTTGCCAGATTTACTATAATTTCTTACCTTCTTTCTTCGGCACAATTCAAACTCCGCTTTGACCAATTGATGGATGCAATATGTACAAATAAATCCAATAACAACAGTGCCAATGGAGCCTGTGATATAACCGGAGTTACGGAAGGCATTGGGCATGGCCAGAATACCTGTGCCCAGGGAACCCTTCAGTAAATGGAAGAGAGTTTCCGAGTTTCTGTGGGAAAACCATATAATTAATATATACATTTCTTATTTATTATGTTTAGTGTTATTTTCTTACGTTGTAGGATGCTCAACCTCGCGATTGTGGTAGGGATTGTAGTCGGGATCCTTGGCCACTATGGCCTTGTTCTTCTGACCCTTCTCGGCCAGCTCCAACTTGTCTGCATGGTCGCTGACATAGGCTGTGTTGCTGTGTCCATTCTTAGTCATGGCTTTGAGATTAAAAAGATAAATTAATTAATTTAAAGGTTTTCTGAAAGTATATTAGCATAAACAAAAAAATTAAAGTGTTCTTGAAGATACCCATAAAAATAAATTAACAAAATCCGGAACTACCTTTAAAATATTCTATAAATAAAAGCGTGTTAAGTATTCCTCGTACCCTTCAGATCCATTTCCCACCTGTAACTCTTAAGCTGCCTCAGCAGCATCTACGACTCTCTCTGCATCCGTATCTTAATCTGAATCTGTATCTGTGGCGCAACAAGTGCGTGATGTGCACAGTGCGCGCCGCTCTGAAAATAGTCTGTGCCGCTGACATATTTCTAAATTGAAAGCAGACCTCGACAATGTCAAGTTCAGTGCTAGCGAAGCGTTGCCCCGATCCGACTGCATGCCCATTCCCATCCACACCTCCCTTCCGACTCAAAGGGTAGTAGTGGCATTACGAGTACCTGGCATTTCGTGCAGTGTTCTGAGACGTGCTAAAATAGAACGAAGCGAAATAACAAAAGCCAATTTCAGTGTCACTTGTCTACGGATCGGACTTTGTTTGTCCGCCCTAATCGCTCCGCCTTCGCCACCTCCTCTGGCTGGTCCACCCCTCGTATCTTAATTAGAAAATATGTGTGTTTGGCTGTGTGACAACAAGAAATTCGAAAGTTTACGGCTTCCAGTTAAGATAATCTCATCTGCCCGGAGAGATATGGAAATTTTGGCAAATTGGTATAACTTTTCCTGTTCGTGCAATTGTCACTAGCTAATTGTTCAGATGATATCTGCAGATCATGTCAGACCAAGACCCAGTCAAGAACCTGAATGACACTCTGCATAATCTCAAGTACGGCGGGTTTTCTGCGCCACTTACACAGTCTGAGATATGCGGAAGTCATTAACCGATCTCCGGGGAGCTCTTGATTATGTGATTTCGACTGAATTGGCTTTTGGGAACTCTACTGGGTTGAGCAATCTCTGGGAAAATCTATGTAAAATAATTCATTTATGATAGGAACAATTGCAAGCTGGCATGTATAATTATTTAAAGGGAAATCTGTTATGTATAGAAACGCTTTTAATAGCCTAATTCCGGCTTGGGTTTTATGAGCCTGAAAAATATATTAGACTGACTTTTACAGGGCGTATGAGTAATGCCTTTTAATAGAAAATAAAGTCAATATCAGCTTATGACTCGCATGTATAATGATTTTAAGTGAAATTCCTATTGGCTGACATGCATAATAATTTGAAGGAAAGTTTAAGCCAAGCTTATCGATATTTAAACCATTAAAATATAGTAAACTAGAAAGAGTAATTTTTTTTTCCTAAGAATAAATTTTATGTGAAATTCTTCAAGCCAAAATAAACATAAAGAGGAGCTTTCTAATAGTCTAATTCCGGCTTTTTGTTTTAAAACAATCGTGGATCACCACCGAAAATAGACAAAGGCCAAGAGACTACGCAAACAAAACAAACCCCTTTAGTTTGTTTTACTAATGAAGTGCAGGCGGTTTGAACTGGATTGGCATTTGCATTTGCGTTATTATAGTATGCAAATAAATTAATTTTATGTGACGATGTCGATTTGCAAAATTGCCAATTTTCTTTGACTTGGCTGCGCATGATTTAGTGGGCCTCATCCTTTCCTTTTTCGTATATATTTTGCACTTTTTCTATTTTCCCCTTTTTGCAGCTGTCTATAAATAAAACAAAATATTTTTGAAAATGTTTTGAGCCAAGAATTCCCCATGAATCGCTCGATCGCTCGCTCGCATTCTGTTCACGTGAACGCCGGCGGAATATCAATTGAAAGCGGCACGCGACTCTCTCGGCTTTTTGTTTTGGTTTCTTTGCTTGTATTTTTTATTGTGCTTTTATTTACTCACTAATGCTGTTTTTTAATGTTTTTTTTTCCACCACGTCTAGACCCGAGACTTAGCCAAGTTCAATGAGCCAGGCCAGGCCGTTTGGCCTTAGACGTCGTCGTTTGCAGCACTTGACTCGCTGCCGCGGAATACAAATTTCAATTAACAGCACCGCATTTCAGGTTGCCAGCAGCGGATCTTGGCCGATCGCCTTCTAAGCCGCTACTGCTGGCTTATAAAAGCCGTCGGCCTTGCTCCGCTTAATCATTTCGTTTTTCGAAACCACAGTTTTCGACTCTGCTGGCTCTGGCAGTGAATTTTGGAGTGGAAAAGTTCTTGGCAGGTGGAAAAGTGACACCGAATGTTGGCGGCGGCGGGGGGACAGCAACTTCTGTTTTCGGCCGACGAATGTGGTGGAGTGGCAACTGAACAGCCAGGGCAGGTTTTTAATCGAATTTTCCACGCCAGGCGAACATTAATCAAGGCGTTTTGGGGAGGAGGAAAAATATCGATAGTCGCACAGGAAAATTGTTATTCAATAACTATCAAAAAACTTAGTTTAAATTCATATATATTTTTAACTTTGGGTTACGAAACAAATACAGTGAATAAAAATGTTAATAGGTTAAACAAAACTAAATTTAACAACAAACTTACTTCACAAAAACAATAGCAATGCTCAATAATTATATACTGGCTTTCGATTTCTGTTAATAACTGGTTAGTTTTGGTTTTTGTTTTGGGAAAATTTATTTAAAAATTAAAGTGAATAATGCATATGTTCGTTTGCACAACACCTTCATTGAAAGTTAATACTATTGATTAATTTTACACATCCAAATGGCTAATGACAGCATTAAGCAGATAAAATTGGCAATCAATGGTCAGTAATTATTTATTGTGATATGTTAACATCGCTATTTTTCCAACCTTTGCTCAGGAGTGTGCAAATGTCGAAGAAGTCATGGATCTTTGTTTGTTAGCACATCAGCTTGGCCAACTGGACGTATGAGTGATGTGTGCTTTTTATCTGAGACTTCTATGCTTTGCCTTATCAGGCGCTCGGTTGCAAAATAAATAAAGTTCCATGGATTTATAATATATAATAATTATAATTGTTGAACAGAGACTTGAAATTTTGGCACTTATAATTGTGTATCAGATTGGAGATTAAAAAATATTTTAATAATACTTTAGGAGTCTTTATCTTTAGTTGAATTCAATGGGTTAATTCTTCATTAATTTAGTCACTTCTTGATTCTTATTTTTATTATTAATGGAAATGTGCTATATATACATTGTTCTTACTCCTTAACCGATGATTAAGTCAGAGGTTAATGTAAATAATAGTAATAATAATTTACTTTCTTAGTCACTGGTTATATTCATACAACACAAAAGGGTTTTCCCATTTTATTTCTCTCAATGAGTTCTTTAAGTCTGAATTAGTTGTATTTTACTTGTTCCCATTTTATTGGCAACAAGTACTTTTCAAACAAAACTAATAACAAATCACAAACCTTGGCCCTTTGCACTCTATTTATATCTATTTCTGTAGCAATCGATGTTTTACGTCAAACGTTGTCTAAATTTAACTGAAATTAATTGCGGGTCCCGGGGTTATGGTCTTCACTTAACTTAGCTAAACTGAACCGAACGATCTGTGCACTCGGGCTCGACTTACTAATTTGCAAAAGTCGAGCATCGCGACTTCCGCTGTCTAATTACCCCCCAAAAAAACAAAACATACAAAAATAACAACACAAAACATACACAAAAATAGAGATTGCCAGAAATTTGCTCACTTACCGTCGTTGTCTGAGGGATTGCAAAACTCTGGGTTATTAACGGGAGCGAGTGCAGCTTCTGGTGCATATATATATCTATATATATTCGATGTCGAACTCTTGGCAATGCCGCTTAGTTAGTTGATTATTTTGACAATTAACCGAAACACTCGAATAACGAATAAAACATAAATCTAAATCAACGCCGCGCACTTACACTACACACTATAGGCTATATACTAGGCGATGATGAGGCACGAGCAGTATAGTTGGTCGGATCGGATGGATCTGCGGTGTGATCGTGTTGGCCGCGCGTTAACGACTAAATCAGACCCAACGTGGGTCACCAGTTTTAAGCATCGCGCGAAACGTTGCACGACACGCACACCACCGGCCTCACAAACGACACACACAGGGAAACATCTCGCACATTTGCCGAGTGTCGCAGAATCCAACGGATGGATGGATGGATGGTTGGCTGAGGGAGGAGGGATGCTGAGAAACTGTGGCTTTCGTTTGTGTATCAATCTGATCACTTAGGGGCATTACAAAGCGAATAGAGAGGATCCTGGACTCGGTTTAATGGTCAGTCCAAGTGATCCTCAGGGCTATATATTTATGGTTTATGGAGTTGTTTACCCCTAAGTTGTTGTTGAGCTCAATAGGCTCTTCGGAGGTATAGGTATAGTTTTGGGTTTGTGTTAATAATTTCCTTATTTTTTAGATTTCCATAATATTGTTTTCAGATTTTCTTTATTATTTAACACCTTATTGTTGGTAGTTTTCTATAGTTATTTGTTTTAACAGTTGCATTCCAGTTTTGTAGAATTTAAGGGTAAAGCGTTACCTGAGAAATTAAGTGTGAAATTCTTAGTTATATTAAACGAAAGTTAGCTATTTAAATAGTCTATGTTTACTATTTGTAACTATATAAATAGTCTATGTTTACTTGAAGATCTTAGCTACTGTGGAACTTATAAAAAGTACGCAGTGTAGGTATTATAATAAAACATAAGCCTAGACTTTGTAAATTTCGAATAATATTTATTTAATTAATATTTAAAATTTAATATACTTAAGTTAAAGCCCATTTTTATTAAGTTAAGAACTAACTGTGGTTCCTTTGCATACATAATGTTTTTTTCCTGCTTTAAGCCAAGTATGTTAACAGCAAACTGGACACACAGGTTAGGTGCTCGTTTAAATAAATAAACCAAGGTGCTGGTAATTTCTAGGCTTCTAAAGTAATACGATTTCCTAGCTAGGCTACAATGAAAGAGTTAATTAATTAAATATAAAATTATATACATGTATAACTTCAACTCCCTGGGAGTTCCTTTACTCCAGTCCCTTTTCTTGCATTCCCTCAATGGTCAGCATCTGCTCCCTGAGCAGCTTTCCCCCATATTCCCCAAGCTCATCTGTTAACCATAAGCGATCGCTTAATGACAGTCACTCAACACGTTTTCATGTAACCATCATCAAGGCCTGATCTTCTCGGTTCCTCGTTCCTCGTTCCTCCTTGCCAACCGCCAACCCGTGGGCCACTTTCCTGTCTTGGCACAGAGAGACATTGCCAAATATTTGGACGCGGGGCATTGTCTGGCTTATGGCAAGACGGCAAAAGAACCAGTAACCAGCTACTACTGTGTCCATTGCGGGCAGGCCAAGACACTTCGATCGGCGGGCAATTAACATGTTTTTTTTCAGTGCGATTCGGTTCAATCAACGATTCGAGGCGATGGCTTAATGCACTTTCTCAGCGCCAGCTAACTGGTTTCTGCCAAGAAGGAGGAGGGAGTGTGTGGAGTGCTGTTCTGCGACGGCCTGTTAACTTGGCCGAATGAAATTTCCTGCGCCTGCATTGCGCATACGCCGCATGTGCCTGGGAATTACCCCAGTTATCCCTCACTGGAGCGAAGCGATCAATAACCAGAGCGATACCCGCGATACGCGATACCCGCCCCAGAAAACCTGTTCCCCCCATCTGGCCAGGCTCTGACGTAGTCTTTCGGTCTAGCCACTCTTGACTTTGGCTGAATCGAAAGGGAAGCTGGTTCCGAGTTGGCCAAAACATATTTGCGCATTTCTTCTTTCCACTGACGTCGACAAATCCGCGCTAATGGGCTAATATGGTTAATGGTTTAATGGTTTAATGGCTTATAGATCAATGGACGGCTTCAATTAAGTCGGTAGTGTTAATTCTTCGTCAGAATTGCCAGTAATTCGCACCTCGTCATAAACTTATGTATGATTTATAGAGGCAAATATTTATGCCAATTTATTAATATTACGACTAGGATTAATCACAGGTGGCCAAGGAAAAACATCCATCATTTTGCCAGGGAGATGACTTCGAGGTGAAAACTCTAATTTAACTGAATGCTAAAAAAAAGCTTTTAGCTTTAAACATACATATGTATTTAGATATCGTTATGAAAATGACACATTTCCAATCTGATCAGGCAAGGCAACTAATTTGCTGTTAAATATATAGAGATGCCGTGATAATTGCTGGCGAATTTCATCTGATTAGGTGTAAAAGCACACAAGCACTCTGTTTGGCTTAAATTATATTTAATTTGCGGAATATTGACGCTTACAGTGAGCCACGGAATTGAGTGTTCACTGGGTATTTTAGTGAATTTATGAATGGGTCTTGGGTTTTTTTAAATAAATTAAAATTTATATGTATTATGAGTGAAATGAATAATATTAAAGCAAGTGAAGCATTCTACTACGTCATGATTTTCATTACATATGTATGTATATACAAATTTCAATTCATATATTGTTGTTAATTTTAAAAGGGTTGTTTGTCAACTTAATTTTAGATCATTACAATTTTAATTTGGTTTTGTTTACATAGATGATGAAAATGTTATATTAAAGCCATAAGTATATAAGTAACCAAAATCTACAAAATAAAAACAAAAAATTGCAAACCCTTCATGAAATTAATTTTTAATATAAACTGACGTACAAATAATGTTTTTTTATTTTTTTGAAATGTAATTAAATATTTCATTTCGTTTTCCATTAGACTTTGTTTGTACAGGTGTTAAAAGAGTATATATTATTTTAAAAATTGCACTTAGAACAAATTCAAATATATATTTACCTATAAAGTTGATGAGACTAATGGTTTTTTGGTTAATTTTATATTACATTATTTCAATAAAACCCGAATTTCTTTACCATAGTTTTATAACATATTTTATACAAAAAAAAATTTATTTATAAATATTTCCCCACAATTTTCCTTAGTGCATCCGATAGCGTCAAGTGAGCAGCCGCATATTACGGCCAGGGGGAAAATTGATTTCGCCCTGAACTTGTGCTGCCCTGCTGGGTGTCACACAACAAAGAACACGTGCCGCTGGTCCATTTCTGGTTCGAGATGTGCTCTCCATTTCCATTTACATCTCTCTTTGAATGCCCTGATCCGATGTCAACCACGGTCAGGTGGTCGACTGCCCTTTGGCCTCGCCAATTTTCCCCGACTTTTACTTTCCAAACGGGGTGCAGGGCGCTGCTGCCAGTGCCTGTGTCCATATCTCATATTCCATATCTCATGGCATCGTGTAATTTTTTGTGGCAGCTCAATTGAAAAATTGCTTTGTTATTCTCAATTTGAGGCTCTAAACAGTTTTAGGCGCTATGCGTTGGTTCAATCACGAATTGCGCACAAAAGAGCGAATCCCATTCCCATTTTGGACACTCGGACACCTCTGTACTGTTGCCACTGCTGCCGAGTGCTGATGAGTGCTGATTTATTATTATTATTATTAGATTGGGGTTGGCTCAGCCCCGTTGAAGGAAGTGGGAATTGAGGGTGACACAGTTTCTGCTGCCTGCTGTGCTGCTCGCAGTGCCGGCTTTTGCATGCAGATCAGAGCTTACCATTGCCCTGTCCATGGGTTCGGATCAGTTGGTCCCGGCCCGGTCAGGGTGAAAGGTTTCCAGGCTTTAGGTTCCTGGTGCAAGGTCTAAAATCATCTCTCTTCTCGCCATGTCAACGCCAGAGACTGTAAGTTTGCCTACAGATTCCGCTTCGAATGTCCGAAAATTTTCCTGTTTCCAAATTTATTGTAGAAATTTATATTTAGGGGATTTTTAATTACAAATAAATTTAAAGAAAAATCTAAAAAAAAAGTACGGATTAGCATTTGTTAAATTTTTGGCTGTAAATTGTAACTCTTAAGCTCTTTGTTTTGTCTTAAAAGTTATGACCAGGTTGCAAATTTTGGCTTTAATCTTTTGTGTGCCAAAACTCAGTTTCGAGCGTAAATGACAGTCTTCAAGTCGCAGTTTTGGAATTCCTCAACACAAAAAGCGAAACGAGAACAGGAACTCGTGGGTTAATTATCACAAAAGCTTTGGCTGCTAATCTCCGCCAAAACCGACAGAGAACTCCCCCATTAGTTTGAGTTTATCTCGAAGATAAGAATTCCGAGCAGGCGTGCACTGGCCTACAAGATCGACGACATCTTTATCAACGGCTGCCAACAAATGTCGACTGTCCGCTGTCGTCTGTCTCCGGCTTTGAGTTATTTCTCACGTTCCGCTGTCTGGGCCAAGTCAGTGTGGAATTGCAATAAAAGAGCCTAAACACATCATGTTTTCCGTATGGCATATGTGTACCATCACCCGCAATCCCCATGCCCAATCTCCGGAGCAGGTATATTTATGACTGACTCAATGTTAATGTTACTGCTTAACCGCTGACATTGCCAAGTGCTCCGGGCGGCGGAGATCGGAAGGGGGCTGAAGCGGTACACTCGAGCGGGTTCCGAGAGCTTTGGGATCGAGATATAGAGGCTCACATCCACATCCACTGCCACTGCCACTGCCAAGTGCCAGTGCCAACTTTTGTTTTAAATTGAATGTCTGACCAGATTCGCGCTTTTATTCTGTGCCCGCCGATCGCTCTACAAACAACCAACAGCGCCAAGTTCGACTCCGGCGGCTAACGCGGCGTATACTCGATTTAATTGTTCTCCGCGCGGTTCCGTTTTTATTGTGCCAATATGACTATAGCCGTGATTAGCGGATCGGGCGCAGCCTGCGATACAGTAAGTGCCTCGTAAGCGTAATTCAAACCGAGAGTGTTTCCCAACTGATATCAGTCCCACCAGATACCAGGTTAATGCAATATCGATCGATTAAAACGGAATTCGGTCGCGGTCGGTCATCAAATTGGGGCAATATCATCGCTTGTTAATCACAGATAAATCAGAAATCAATTATGGCATTTTAAACGGAGGAATTTTGTTAGCAAAAATAATGCAAAATCATCTTTAAAGTCGTGGTGACTGTATGGAAATTATCACAGATCATATAGTTATGGCAAATTATATAAGTAAATTACATAGTTTATAGCTGTAATAATAATAATACAAAATTATTAAATGAAGTTGAATTCTTGAAAACTATGATCAAAAATCTATATATAATCAATGTATAATGACGATACACTTTTAAAAATAAACTATTAATCCCTAATTACGCCTGTTTATTAAGCCACTTGAGCAGTTATTTTGAAATTAGTTATCAAAATCATTTTACGATTATTCCCCTGTACTTGTTTCATTGATAATAAATCCAGATTATTGCAAAACAAGAACGTTTGTCATCCCAGAAATATTCTGACATAATTTATATGTATATCAAAGATAAATCCTGTGATCCCCAGACATGATTTATAATCCTTATAAATCGCCGACAAATCGAAAATAAATAACGAAAAATCACAACCCACCTAGAGCTAAACAACTAGCCAGTCCAGGTCAGTGAGACACAACAAAGTAATTGGTTTTTATGTTCGGCATGCCACCGTATATCACTTGAGACTGCAATTAGGCGGGTGTAAACACGGCGAATGATATTAGGCCAGCGGCCTTATCGGGTGCTCCCCTGTTTGCTGTGGGATTTGGTTAAGCCTATGGCAGTCATCAAGTGTCTGTTACCTAAGAGTGACTCTTCCACAAACAGCGGATCAGTGCAGAACGATGGAATCGACATTGACTTCAAGTGTAATTACGTATAAAACTCGTTAGCTAAGCGAAGGGAGATAGCTAAAACTCTGTATATAGTACATACTCCTAGCTCAATTCAGTTGAAAACCTTTCAGAAGTTCACTGGGAATGATTCACTTTGAGGGTGTTTCTACCCCGCCCCTTAGTATTTATAGAAATATCTAAAACTGTTCCGAACGCGGCTTATCTATTGGCTTTATCACGGCCAGCGGCTATTTTTGCATGGGGGAATACATGGATTTTTAATTAAATTAACATGCGCTACGAGGTTTCGTAGGAAGCGGGTCCTCAGATCTTTCTTCCCCAGTCACCTATCATCAGCTATCGGCAGACTAGAATTAATAATCAATAGCGTCATTGAGCTGCAGGTGGATGGATACTTTGCCCCGTGGCCCTGATTTATTTTTTGACTTATTCGCGGATACACCTATCCAGATAGGGAATTCTTTTCCGTTGGTTACTTGGCAGCCTAGATTGGCGGAGTCTTTTAGTTTAGATTCTTCAACTGAGTGCGTTAGTTGTGCTGCTTATTAAATATTTCCAGGAGTTCGAGGCCCACAAAAATCCTTTAAAGGTGAGCGTTTCCAAGGTGTGAGGATCCCCAAGTGTTGTGTGTGAAATTAATGAATTGAGCTTGGCCGCTCAAAGTCAACAACCCGAGCTTGACTGTCATGTTTGGGGGTTTTTCGCGGCAAGTGTTTTTGTGAATGGCCCAAGGATTGACGCTGCGAGTGATGGATGAACTCTGCGTGTGTTTATTTCGCATTTATTATATATTTGTATGCGGTGTGCATGCCAAGTGGCGGGGCTTGTGTATGTGTGACTTAGGTAATACCTGCCTGATATTTTTCCTGCGCTGATTTTATTGCAAACAATTACGTCGAACATCATATCTCTTTGTTTGGAGCAGAAACCCGTTTTGGCAGTCCAATTTCAGGGTGCGTTTTGGTATATTTTATTTTTGCATATGCAAATTGCTTAAATAACGCGCCTGTCAACTGCCACGGGGATTGAGATTGCCGTAAATTAGCTTTCAAGTACGACTTGATTCTGATTTCGCTCTGTGAAAGCTGCACTTGTTATTTGTGTTTATTTTTATCTATAAGTTAAGTAGCTAAATCCGCGGAGATCGGCAGCAGAGGTCACACAAATTAAGGAGAGCATTTCGTTGCGAATATAATCCCAATTTAAGTGTTTTTTTTCAGCTTATTTTCGGTCTGGGGGGCGTATGAGCAATGTCAGGCAGCAGGCGATGTTACTTGTACGCCATCTAGCGGTTACCCTGTCGAGTGTGACTTTGTTGGATAAGGCCAACAGAGGGAGACTCTGATGGGGCATCCTAAAAGTAGGCAACTTTATTTTTCCACCTTTTTTTATTTTTGTTGATTACTTTTTTGAAAATGAAATAAAAACCTTTGAATGACCTGGCCTAAATTCTTAAACTGACATTTGAATAAATTATTCTTCAATTATCTATTGATTCAAGTCCAATGCAAGGTTGCTTCAATCTAATCCCTTGCCCAGATGCCCAAACTCGGTCAAGTTTGAGTGGAATTCGCCAGCTTGTCTGGAAAATTGCGAATATTTTCATAAATCAAATGGGCCAGGAATGAAACCGCTTCGATCCAGTTTCGAGGGGGGTTTAAGAATGGAAGGGGCCTTAATGGGCGCAGACAGAACATCAGACCTGCTGCAGTTGGCGCACGTTTCAAGTTACCCCGTAAATGAACGCGACGCAGAAGTGAAATGAGAAATCAAATTGATTTCAATTTTCAGCAAGTGACTGATTTGCACTCCGCTCTTTTCTTGCCTTTTCCAGCCTTGACGTGTATTTTTGGCAATCAAGTGAATTTCTTTTTTTTGAGGCTCACTCCCGGGGGTCGCACGTTTCAATTGGCAGCCAATTGAGGCAGCCGCAGAGGCAGTCATCTCTGCGAATCTTATCGCTAATTAATTAGCGGACTATTCCAGTTTTCCCGGCTGTTTCAGTTATCTATGGGCCTTATCTGGGGTGTTTGGGCTTTCGGAAAACTGATTCACTTATTATTGGCTGGCACAGAAAATTATTTGTTAGAGATATTTGTCATCATTCTGGGGCTTAAGATATTTTACATGAATATAAAAATTAATCATTGTTGGTTTAACCTTTTATTGTAATGAATGAGTTTTAAAACTGAATAAAAGGGGTATTGCGTGGGTTTTTATGGGATTTAACAAGAATAAGTCTTTGACGTAAAACCATTGAAAACGTAAATAAATCATTTTTAAATTCTATTTTAGAGCAGAAATATATTTAGAAGAAAATGCTTTACAGGTTTAAATAATAAGTAGCAATCTTGCTATGATTTTCCCTTTGTGTAGCCTTATCTGAACCGATATTTAATGCAACTTGTGACGCATTATAATAACGGAACTAAAAATCCCATTAAGGCTGCAGCAGGTTTCCTTTTTTTGCAAGCCCAATCCCCAAGGAAAACTTGAAAATTGTCGATATATTTAAACAATTTTTTGAACTGGCAACGGAAAATGCGAGAGCTCTCTTTCTCTGGCTCGCCGTTTCACTCTCACCCTCGGCTAGGTTCGGCTCGGCTGTCTCTTTCGCTTGTCGCGTCACAACTATATTGCTTTCCCTCTTCGGGAAATCGGAATGGGAATCGGCTGGCGGGTCTTACTCGCCCGTTTTAGTGCAAAGGTTGGCATTCTTGTTCTGTTTGTCAAGCCGCGCGGTTGTTCGGATCGCATCGAATCTGCAATCTGAAATTCGGAAATAGGAATAGGAGAGCCATCATAAATCCCTCGAATTTCGCAATCAATGAAATCTCCGCAATCTGCGATCCCCAGTTCCGGTCACGGTCACGGTCACTCTCGCAAGTTGCATTAGTAATATTGCATTTTCTATTGTCCACTCTCCAACTCCAATCCCACACTCAGCCGTGTCTCAACCATTGCTATTAAATCTATCCCATTAAATTCTATTTTGTATCGTAACAAGTGCTTGGGATCCGGCCAGCCGCCACTCGGTGGCCGAGTGTCATTCCGCGCACCAGGATCGTAACCCCCAACGGCCTGATCCTGCATCGGCTAAGCCAGGATTACTATTTCCATTATTACCATTATCACTATCGTCGCTATGAGTTTCCATAAGAGCGATAGTAGGACGCCTTTGGCGCCTACTGAGTACACTGTAAGTAAAATTTGAATATGATAACAACTGGAAAATCTTTCTATCTTTTGGCTTTCTGTCTGAATTTTCTTCTTTTGGTTGCTTTGAATTTTTTTAGTATTTATGTTTTTAGACTTTCGTAAGTTATAGGGTTGTTCAGTGATCCTCTTTTTATTTAAAAAGATTTCATTATCAAAGGATTATCAAAGTTTGCTTAAGGACATTAAGGAATTTCCGTAAATATTTTATTACCTTTATTATAGTTTTTTTAAAGTTTATCTGTGCTATATTTTTTATGATTATCAATTATCTTTCTTCTTCATTTCATTTTCTTCATTTTAAAGAATCCAATCCACGTTTTCTTAGCTTAAAAGTTAATTTTCTTTTTTATAGAATTTCGTGATTTTTCGTTAATTATTTCTAAGGTTCAGACGAAGGTTATAGAATAAATACATATATTAGATTTTAGCATTATCTTTTTAAGTTATGAAATATCAGAAAGATATTAAGGAATATTTATAGCTGTTTCACCTAGGAACTAAGGCTTAGATCCTTCATAGATCGACTAGGACTTAATTTCAATTTCCTCCAAGAAATCCCCTGCTATCATAGCAATTTTTGTAAATTTAAATATGCATATCATCGACAAACGATAATAGCCTGCCGGCGGTAAAAGTTTCCTATGACTTGTCGACTATGACTTTAAATTTGGCATACAGGCTTAGAGGCTTCCTCCACGGACATGTGATGATGTGACACCTTCTCCCGAAACGGGGGCTCAAGACTCGTAGACCGCAGACTTAACCCTCTAATGCCTTGTTTATTTATTGATCGATGGTTGCCCGCCGTCTTGCTTTATAGTTGCTTTCGTTTGACTGATTGTTTATGCAAATCTCTCTGGGTTAATGTTTGTTTGGATTGATAACAAACTGAAGCCTAATTTCGGGGATGATTTCGGCGGTTCTTTCCTTTTTCACCTTGTTTTTGTTGTACTTTTTGTACTTTTCGGTGTGTGTTGTTATGAGTAACCATCCATCCAAACAGTTTTCCACCCCCGCCTCGCTCTCCTAGGCCTTATTGTTCCTGTCCCAGTGGAATTTTCCACTCGCCGCGCTGCACTTTTATGTCTGCCCGGACTTGCCCATTATGGTTTTTCTTTTTTTTTTTTCCTTTCACCGGGAGTGTGTTTAGGGCATTTGGGCTACCGGTTATAGCCGGTTACATATATTTTCCTACCTACTGTGTCAGCGTTTTTCGGGGTTTCGAGTTCACGATATGGAATGGTTTTAATGTGGAATATTCTCGCATTTTTACTTTATTTACTTTTTGGCTGCTGCGCAAGCGCCAAAGTTGACAAAGTTCGGAATTCGCTGAATTGGCAGGGTAGAGTTTAATTTTAATTTTTATTTTTTGGTCTGGCATAAATTCGAGCTGCCGTAGGTTTTTTGTTTCAGACTCGGTAACTTTCCACTGACCGCGGGGAGTGTGGCCAATGGAAGAAAAAAATCACAGAACTTAGCTCTGCCGCTCGCGACTTCTACTTCTCTATATTCTCTAGACTTCTGGGCCCAAGTCACTCTATATGACAATATATTGCGTCAGCCTGCACTTGAAACCGAACTACAAAGTACTCTAGAACGGAGGAGACCTCTCCATGAGGCTCTCCCTTTGGGTTATAGCATTACAGGTGAAAACAATCGGGGGACTTTGTTCTAGAAACCGTGTGTATCGGCGATCGATCCACTTTAGACCATCTCATAAATCCGATACCATCCGAATTGATCCAATTTCGCCGTGACAACTTGTAATGTTATTTGGATCAAACTGTGGAATTGCCGATCGAACTGGATCGGTGACGATTCGCGACGGTTTATGCTACTGGTTATATAAATTAATTGGCTAGCAGGGGCAATATCCCCATGATTGTAAATATTTATTAATTGGAATAGTTTATGTTTGACGTATTTAAAAAGTTGTTCTTTTTACTTTTGAGTCATTAAAGAAAACATTATAATTATGTACTTAAATTGTTATTCTGA
>JAEIII010002165.1:0-10027 GCA_018905755.1 Drosophila ohnishii | reverse complement strand
TAAATACAAGGGCGAAAAGCGGCTTTTTAAGGGCGATTTTAGGCAAATATTTTTATGAGTATAAGAAGTCAGATTTTACAGGGACAGGAATCAGGCTTTATTTACTAGAGATTTTGATTACGTTCAAGAAGTGTCATTGCAGCAGCATTTCCAGGACTCCTCGACCTTGAACCAGTACATAACCTCATGAAGGTATTTCTCATTCGGCTCTAGGCTGATCGACGGGAACTCCGGGTGGTTCATGGAGTCGGGGAACTTCTCGGTCTCCACACAGAAGGAGCCGTGCTTGCTGTAGTGAATGCAGTCCTTGCCGATCATGGGGGCGTCGCCTTTCTTCTCGTCCGGCAGATTGTTCGCCGTGTAAAACTGCATGCCGGGCTGATTTGTCCAGACCTCGAGCACGCGACAACTGGGTGGATGCACAATCTTGGCCACCTTGGTGACGGACTTCTGCATCTGGCCGTCGTTGATCACGAAGCAGTTGTCGTAACCTTTGATGGGTCGATTCTCGAACTGCCGCAGGCGGTCGCCCAGCAGCACGGGCAGACGGAGGTCATAGACCGTGTCATCCACGTTGACTAGCTTACCCGTGGGTATCTGATCACCGTCCGTCTCCACAATTTGATCGGCTGCAATCTCCACCGTGTGCTCCGCCAGGCCCTTGGCACCGGCTCCATGGCCGGCAAGATTGAAATAGGCGTGGTTGGAAATGTTCACCATCGTCGAACGATCCGTGGTGGCCTCGAAGCGTACCCACAGACGATTTTCTTCGTCCAGCGAGTAGGTAATCAGGCACTTCAGATTTCCCGGATAGCCCTCGTGGTTGTGGCGCGACATATGCCGGAAAACCACGCCCTCCTCCGACTTCTGCACAACCTCCCAGATGACGCTGTCAAAGCCCACGAATCCGCCATGCAGCTGGTACTTGTCCTAATAATAATACAAATATAAATATGTTATAATAACACACAGGTAGATAAGTTCTTTCTTAAACTGTATATTAGAAGGAGGAAATGGTTTTGAAATTAATTTGAATTAAATTTATTTAATTTAGATTTCAAGTCCATGGTCTTGTCTCTGAGATTACCTAATATTTACCTGAAAGTTCTTGGTCACCTTGACCTTGGTGTCGTTCACCTCATACTCGCCATTGGCCACACGGTTGGCCACTCGACCGAGGGTGCCTCCAATGTAGGCCGACTTGGTGGCCAAATAGGATGCGATGTCCTTGAAACGGTTTAAATATATTATTGATCAATTTTTCGTCGTGGAAAATGTAACAAAACGTGTAGTTTCCCAATAGGAATACCAAGAAAATACACTTTATACACACCTCGAATCCCAGACAAACATCATCAACCTTCTCGTAGGCATCCGGCAAGCTGACGCTCTGGATGATGGCTCCCAGCTGTATCACCGACACGGACATGCCCTTGCTGTTCCTTAGCGTGTAGCGGCGCACCATCTCCGGCGACTTGGTGAACGGATTCACGGCCAAGCCGAATATCTCCTCCTCCAGTTGGATCGGCATTTCGCAGTGTCTCGGCTAGTTCCTTCCCCTGAAAGCGCTTGACAGCAACTGCCGGGCACCTGAGAGGCGCCTAACCGGGCCGGGTTCCAGTATTTTGCTGCTGATTACGACGATCCAAAGTCATAGGGGTCGACTGCTCCTCCCGCAAAGTCAAACGGGGCAATCAACTCGCTCGGACGTCGATTACCCCTCCCCTAAACCCCTCTTCTTTACCGCCTACAACAGTCGACGATAGCATCATCGGAAAGTGTAAACAGGGGTATCCGTCTTATCGCCAATTAAGCGGACTAGATACCTACTCAGGGTGCGCGACTGATAACTATTTTTAAAACAGTATTTAAAAATAACAGCGCAACGTCATAAGTTACATGTTCTACGCAATAATCAATATTCATTATCAAATATTTTTAATTTTGCCTCGCAAAGCAGGAAAAGTTATACAGATAAGCCCGAAGATATGAGAAAACCCCCAGAAATGCCTGTTGGATTGTGGGAAACCCCCAAAATAACATTCACAATTTACAAAATATTCCACTAGACCTCCAAAAGTTATACAATATGTGTATTGTTTAAATATATAGCATATGATTAGAATTTAATTTTAATAAATAAGTTTTGGATCTCCCAAGAAAAAACCCAATGTATAGTAAAGTAATTGAATTATACTTTATAACATCTTGTGTTGTTCAACAGGTTCGCTTGTGATAGAGTTAAGAACTTCAATCCCTTGGCTCGTGTTAGATACATTTTAGAGGATTTAATTTTCAATTCAGAATTAGCATTTTCTTCACTATGAGTCAATTTGCTAAAGAAAACCACAAAGTAAATATAAACTAGACAGTGACTAATCAGTTTTCTTACCTCATATTACTGGGAACATTCCACCATGCCCATGTAAGAGACACCTCCAATGGAAGATCCTTATAGTAACGCAGAAAATCCCGATCGTTTCCCAGATAATACCCAAGGGACTCAATCCTGAACCTATCTCCTCCGCTGCCCAATTTGAAGTCATCGTACTGCGAATAAGTTTTACTTCCATCGGAGTAGGTGAGCTGAATACCCAAAACATGGCTGTGCGAAGCCATAATGGAGCTTAATTTCTCGAAACCAATCCAATAGTCGCCATCGATTTCGCCAAAGCCGCACAGAGCGTTCTTGTAACTATCTGCCAAATTCTCGAAACGTCCGCTCTGACGACTCTGAATGACTGTCCAACCAGTGCTGAGATCGGTGCTCCTGACCACTTCCGCAGACTGAGGGGTTTGGTTTTTGGCTTTGGATTCCAACTTGGCAATGTGCTTCTTCATCTCCTTTAGCTGTTTTCCATTTTCAAGGGCTTCCGACTCCAACTTGGCAACTTGTGCCTTGAGAGTTGATATCGTTAAGGCATGATCAGCTATTATTTGTTGCGACCTGTCTAGCTGCTTTAGGATATTTTTTACGGAGTTGCCTTCTTTCGTTTCCATACTTGATATTTCACTAAATATTCTTAATAATAATAAAAAATGGGTAAATTATGAATCATTTTAGATGTGACCAACAATTTGGCAGAATAAAGCTTCTACAGCTTTTTAAGCTCTATATTGCAGTTCACTTTTGTTTGAAATCCTATCTTATCAGCATGTTATAGAATCGTCACTCCTTAACCTGTGTTTTTTGTATTTATTGAACCATTTAATGTCAACAAAACTAAATCTAATATAAATTTAATTAATATAAAATTCGACTTTTTTCACAAATTTTATAATGGACATTTTTACTCGATGTGTAATCTAAATGTTTTTAAATCAATTAAAATCTGCCAGGCCATGGCTTGATTTGCATCACAGAAGATTTTATAGGCCGATTCGTGTCCAGATCCAGTGTACTAATAAAACAAATAAAATTAGCCAAAGATTTTCAAGCTTTAATAGAATACCTTACCACAAGGAAACAAACCACAGCGGATCTTTTGGAGGTTGATTTTCATAATCACGTAGATAGTCCTCACCAGTCCTGCCAATGAATTTCCCCAGGGACTTGATTCCCTTACCATCCCAGCCAATTCTAAAGTCATCGTAAGTTGATTCACGCCTAGATCCATCTTCCAGTGTGTGCACTATATTCAATACATGCCTCTGATCGCCCATTATGGTATATAGATTATCAAAACCAATCCAAAAGTTGCCATTGGGGGGGTCACCAACTCCGGTGGCAGCTTTTTCTTTTCCAGTTGAGTTCATAAGTGGAATAAAAAATCTAAAGTGCTGACTATTCAGAATGGTAGTTGGGGGTATTTGTTTAGATATGGATTCATTTGCACTTTCGTTTTCATCGCTGGGTGCCGGACTCGGACTGGGAGCGTTGTTTATTGTGTTTATCACTGGTTCCACTTCAGGAGCTGCTGGTTGGAGCTCCTCCCGGTTTTGATCACAATTAGTTTCGGATAAATCTATGTTAATTCGATCCTTCTCTAGCTTTATGTTAATACTGTAAGAACCGGCGATTTTCATAACCGGATTCTTAATATTTAAGAGTATTACGAGCGCAACACTGATTTTGTGCACTAATTTTTCGTGACAATAAAAGCGTTCAGTCCCTTCCATGTTTAAATTTCTTCGGTTTCCGCGATACAGCTCTGCTGCTGCTCGAATTGTACTGGAACTGACGCCGATAATAATTTAGCAACAGCAAAAATAACGTAAATGTAAGATAAGATAACATTGCGCTGGTAGGTAGGTAGTTAAGATTTAACGTTAAAATACCACTTAGATGAAAAATATACTAGAGTTTGGCGAAAATAAAAATATCCGCTGCAGGAACCTATTTAGATCCTTACCAGGTTTTACAATTTAAGTCTGAAGTTTGCAACGCAATATGACCAAATAGCAAATGTGAATCGTATGAATAGCAAAATGTGAATAATAAATGAAAGTCTTGGAAAACTCCGTATAAATTTACTTCATTGTCAAAAATGATAGAACTTGAGTAGCTGCTGCAGCTCCGACTGTGGATTATCATTATTAATATTATATATTCGTCTTGCCACCTTTAAAAATCAAAGGATAGAATTGTAGGAAGAATTTAAAGTCCGATAACCGCCGAAAACTTAAATTATATAACTTAAGGAAGAGAACACATTTTTGACCCAATCAAAACGACTATAGTATGTGTTGGTTATTGTTTTATCTGAATAACCGTCTTCGATTACAATTTAATATCTCGAATTGCTGCATGTTGGCCTTTTCTTCAGAAAGGACCCTCACGTCGTGATCCGCCACGTCCAGCTGCTGCTCTAGCTGTCGCTGGAGATTGCGCACGCGCAGAGTGCCCATGGAAATGGGCAGCCGGTTGTACTCCGCGATAAGTTGCCTTTGCCGCTCACGGGCGGCCTCCAAAAGCATTCGATTCGACTCGGACTGCAGCTGCTCCTGGGACGGCTCCTCCGGCATCTCCTTCTCCTGCGGTTGTTCTTGCGGCGCATCGGAAAACAGATCACAGGACGTCTGTGAACGCATACTCAGCGCCTCATCGAGGTCGACATCCACCATTTCCGGAATGTCCATCTGTCTTACTCTAGGCGTACTTGACCTGGAAGAGGGTGATCCGGCGGAGGACTGGTCACCCGAGCTGGGCTCAATGCCGAGACCGGTGGCTAACAGCCGGGGCAGTGTGTACTGCCCCGACTGGTAGCCATCGCGATGCTCCGGCATCCTGCCCAGCTCGAAGCTGGAGGCAGTTCGCCGCAAACGCAGGCTCTTGCCGCAGGACTCCCCCTCTCTGAGCTCCGGCTCGTCTCCCTCGCTGCGGGCTGGCCGGAAGAGCCCCCTCTCCGAGCACTTGAGCATAGCGGCACTGAGGAACCGCTCGTCGCTGATGTCCTCCGTTTGGATCTGCTTCTCGACAAAGCTCTTGGTCTTTAGCGTTCCGCCCGCAGGACGCCGTTGAGCGCCGTAAGGCAGGGGTCCTGAGCTCTTAGCCAAAGTGGCTAGTCGGGCCTTCGATTTTTCCTTCGGATGCTGGCTGACCATTAGCCGATTTTCGAGTAAAAAGTTTCGGGAGGTTCGACGAACAGGGTCCTTCGCGGGTACATCGCCATTCGAGGGGATTAACATGATTGCAGTACAAGTAACAAATAAAAAACAAAAACTGTCAACGTGTTTATATGTGTGGCAGGCTAAAAAAATCAACAGGAAGCCTCTGATTTTTGGAATCTTTGGAAATATCTAAAAAGAGCCCACTCTGATTAATCTTTTTCCAAAAAAGATTCCTCAGTAACAAATATTAAAACCCTTAATTAATTTTCAATACAACTTCTGTTGATTTTATTTAATTCTTGTATCGGTTTTACTTAATTTATTGATAAGTGAATGCTTCCACTTGCTTGGTTACTTTATTATTTTTAACTGGCCACTAATACTGCTGCTTGATTTCCCTTTACTTTTACGGTACCAGCTATTTCTACATTTTTCTCGTTGCATTGGCTGATTGGTTGGTAGCTAATGGTTAACACACATCTATATAGCTTACGACTTGTTGATCTCTTGAGCATATCACAGAACAAAAATGACAGTAGAAGAAGACGTGTTCGGGTCTCTGGGCCTGGGGGATGGAAGAGTCTGGTTCTAGTAGAGGGCTTAGAAATTGTAAAAATATTACTCCGGAGCTTAAAAGTACATACTCGTGTACGCATATATAGTTTTTGTTTATCTGATATATATCTTCTATATCTATATATGTATATATGCCGTGTAAATGTTCATATAAATGGTGATATCTCTTTTAGAAAAATACTGAGCAAAAGTACTTGGCGTTGTGCATTGGGGGTCAAGGATCGGGTCGGGGTCCCTATACCAGGATCTTGTCGTAAGACGGCGGCGGCGACTCATCCAGGGGCAGCTGCTTGCCCATCGCCGACGGCGTCTGTTCCGGCAGCAGTATTGCTATGTGGTAGGGCGGCGGACCCGCAGTGGCCGCCGCAGCTGGTGGGCTTCCGGCGGTCAGTTGCTGTTGCTCCTGGAATGGCACCCTCATCTGGTAGACACAGGCGCGGGGAGGGCTCTCATCGAACTCCGCGAGGGAGGAGTTGACTCCACGGCTCTGGCACACAGCCGCTCGTGCTTCGGCACGACCCGCACTGGAGAGCAGTCCCTTGGGAATACGACACAGACTGACCATGCAGGCGGCCAGGAAGAAGGTGGCCGAGAAGGCGCAGAAAATGAGCACCTCCAGACCCGTGCCCTGGTGGTCGAAGTAGAACTTAGTCCCGGCCACGAACACCGAGGCCAGTACCAGGGAGGCGCACATGCCGCACTTCAGGTGGCTGGGCAGCAGTTGCGAGTCGGCGTGCTGCAACAGGGCATGGTGTTGCTGCTGCAGCTGGTTGCTGTGCGAAGCGGTTCCAGCCGTGGCCACCGGCGCCGTTGTCCCAGCAGCAATGGTCACTTCTGCCGCTGCCGTTAATGCTGATGATGATGTGACTGCCCCGGTTGAAGATGTGGTTGCCACTGGCGGCGTGGAGTGCCTCATGCTGTTGCTGGAATTGTGGCGACGTGGCGCGGCATAGGCAGCCGATGGACGCGGGTTGTGGCTGCCGCTGCTCGAGTGATTGCTTGTGCCGTGCTGGTGATGGGATGTGTGATGGTAGGCGCTGTAGGCATCGTCACTGAAATAGGATTTGTATGGTTTATATAAAAACGGATATTATTTACTAAGGTTTCATGTACTCACGCGTACACATGGCCCGAATACTGCTGTTGCTGTTGCTGCTGCTGATGTGCATCGTAGTGTCTCACGGGCACCGCCATGTTGCCAAACTGCGGATGATGATAGCTGTAGTGTTGCTGGGGCTGCGGCGGATGCTGCTGCTGATGCTGATGTTGCTGCTGATGCTGCTGCTGATGCAACAGTTGCTGTTGCTGCTGTGCCCTGGGTGCATAACGTGTGCTGCCATGGTGTTGATAGTGGGAGCCACGTGCCACCAGGGGAACGATGGTTCCGCTTCCGGTTAAAACAGCTGCCGAGGAGGCCGCATTGTTGTTGTTACTGGCAGTGGTTGGTGCTCCTGCGGCAGCCACATGATCTCTGTTGTTCGCGTTGTTGTTGTTGCTGGTGCCACCGCTGGAATGTTGCTGCAACATGTGCTGTTGCTGCTGCTGGTGCGAGTTGTTATTTGCATACTGGGAATGCGAGTGCGATTGCGATTGCGACTGTGACTGCGACTGACGACTCGTGCCCGGCTGATGAAGGTCGTAGGGCGCCTGGGGCAAGGTACGATGCACCGAGGGCATAGCCTGGCCACTACCGCCAACGCCGCCCGCACTGTTAGCGCTGCAACTGGTGGACTTGGCTCTCCTTGGCGGATGACCATAGCTCAGACCGCTGCCGGCATGGGACAGCGAGGCGGCCACGCGGGAGCGTCCAAAGCCGCACTGCTGCGAGCGCTTGTCGATCCAGAAATGCATAGCTATCACAGGAGTATTCAACTGCAAAGGAAAACAATTTAAAAAATAACCGTAGCTTAAAGATTTAATATCATTTCCTTTTTAGTTACAGAAGAGGTAACTTTAAGTCCCAAGTAAAAACACGGATACATCTCGAAAACATGTTCTTTAAGTGCTGAGAGACAGACAGACAGTTGGCATTAAGTGCTGCAAACTTATTTGAAGTTCACGCTGTGTGTGTTCGGCAGGGGGAAGCCCTTGACTAGACAAAGCGCCTCTGACTCATTTGGCTTTGTGTCTGCCAGACGGAAGAGAGTTATCCCCGGTGCCCCTGCCACGAATTCGCCTGCACTTCCCCCTCGGTTTGCATCCCCAAAAAGCCAAAACAGGAAACGTGCGCATCACATTTTATGAGGCTGCCGCGGTCGTCTTCCTTGTCTGCCAGACCCGACCCCTCGCCTCCAGCAGTTCCTGGTCGTGGTGGTCCTGCCATGGCACTTCCTCTTTGTGCGCCCCTCGACGAAGGTGCAACAAGGAACAAAGGCTGCTCTCCTGGTCAAGGAACCCGCCCGAAAAATAAAACATTCATTGAACGCTTTCACTTCCCGTGTCATTGGCAGCAAACCCAACACCAAACACCGCCGCCACCAAAGCCCCAAGCGCGCCAAAACACACAGACTGAGATTAGTGGTTGTGTTGGAGAAGGACATGGCTCGGCAGTGGCGCACTCAATGGGGTTTGTACAGAATAAATTATCAGATCTTTGACTAGGAATATTTTAAAAAATGTTTACTTGTATAAAGGGAAAGTTATTAATTTAGAAGGCGTCAAAAATGAACTCTCTCGGAGACAACTCCTTCACCCTGGGTAGCTTTTTGTGAGGTCCTGCTTTGTTCGATGGAGGCGAGACTTACGGGTTCGCGAACTATTCAAAGATGGATTATGATGCTGACTGTGTTCCTAGGCGGAGAAAATTGTGGTCCCATTGTGCCTGGTGTTTGCATTTGCTTAACTGTTCGTTGAACCGTGCCCCTGCGGTATTAGCCAATCAAGGCTGACAACGGCCAGGAGCGCACTTAAATAGCCCCAGAGAAATAATGAATTTTTCAAATTATAAACAATCAAGCACACATACGCACCGTGGGCACTGTGGCCAACAGCCATAAAAATCACCCGCACAATAAAATAACTTTTACTTCGGCAACTTTTGTGATCTGTCCGCCCGTCCGCCTGGCCTCAAGGTTCAAAGTTCAATGGCTGTCAACAACTTCTTCGAGCAGAAGAGCATTACACAACACAATGCCGGAGCTCTGAGTGCAAATAAATAAATACCCAGGCACGGGGCCAGGGTAATAAAATAAACATATTTAAAAGAGACATTTTGACAACCTTTTGATAGGTTCATTTCGTTTCCATTTCTCGCCTGGCGCCACTCGGATTTCGGTTTGTGTTTGCACCCCCCTCGTCATGCGAGAGTCCTGCCGAGGGTTCAATGCTTTGGCTTTGTGCATCCCTCGTCCTAGCCCCCAACGTTGCCTGCGATTTAGTTTTGTTGCCACTCGGCAGGGTAAAGTTCAGCTTGATTTGCCTCCATGCTGCTGGTCAGGATTTTTGCGGAACTCAAAGGAACTCGGGCATTGACATTGTCTCAGCTGAGGTCAGACCACTGAAAAGTGCTTTCCCTGGAAAGAGGGGAGGCCTACGAATTCCCACAAAGAATGCTTAGTTAATTGGATATAATTAATATTTACCCACTACATAAATCACTTTCCCAGCAGCACCTACCAAATAATAATTCTTTTATCAAAATACTTCATTAACATTTCGGCCCCTCCACTGATGGCAAACTGCCCAATCATTTGGACTCGGTCTTGGTCGCCTTGAAGCATTCACTTTATATTCACTTTAAATAGATACAAAAGCTCTTCCGATTTGATTCACTGAACTCGTTTTACTATTGGCCAGCCGCCAGCTGAGGTCGTTAAAGTTGGCCTCTGGGACGCGCTAGTTTCAACTGTTTCCGTGGTGTAGCGGTTATCACATCTGCCTAACACGCAGAAGGCCCCCGGTT
>JAEIII010002122.1:0-11381 GCA_018905755.1 Drosophila ohnishii | reverse complement strand
TCTGCAAGGGTATACAAACTTCGGCGTGCCGAAGTTAGCTTCCTTTCTTGTTTAATTTGATTTTTGATAAAAAAAAATTGCAACATGTTTTCAAAATGATATAAGGAGTTACATCGTTAATATTATTATGCAAATGGTCATGTATTGAAGCAAACGTCATTAAAAATATTAATGCATTAATTTGATTTTTGTATTTTCTATTGTCCATTATTTATTTCTATATTCTATTTAAAAATATTTAAAAGATTTTATCGATATATGTCAAGTTGGTCAATATATCTTTTAGAAAAGTATCGATGTATTGATATTTATGTACATTTTTGTTGGCCCCACTACCTGGTCACACTGCTGGCAGTTTTGTGATTGTGTCAAAAATACAGGGGTTTTTGTTGCATTTGCAATTTAATCCGATAATATCAAGAGTGGAGTTATGCGAGAGACGGCGTTGCAAGCGACCAGCCACCAGAGCGGCCACACGTGTATGTGTTGGGGCGGTACGGGCGCCAAAAAGCGTACTACTAACCTTTAGTTGACATTGAAATGTACCCGCTTAGATGGATGTATGTGTGTGAATCGGTGCGTCTCAGTGTGCGTGTGTGATTGCAAAGGAAGATGGGGATGGCTAAAGGAAAGAGAGGGCGAAAGCAAATCGAACCTGATGCACAGCGCAGCACATCAACCCCTCTCTCTTTCTAACCGTGTGTGTGCGTGCGCTAGTCTGTGTGTGTGCGTGGGTGAGGAAAACCAAAACACAACTCCCAGCGAGCAACAACAACAATGGCTAAACGGCGAGTGATAAGAGGAATGGCATAAAATGCGTGGCGATGCAACAACAATCGATCCGATGAAATACAATCAAAACAAACCGTTGTAGTTGTGTAATCGCCCCGTTCATCCAACCGTCGTTGTCGGTGTCAGTGTCCGTTTGTGTGTGCGTGTGTGTTAATTCTATTATTTTTGATTTAATTTCTGTTACTCTGCCAGTTACTCAAATCGATCTGTCTTCTGTTGTAGTTGGTATTAATTAAATCAGCTGCGGCATCGGAATCGGAATAGGAGCATCGACAAGAGAGAGAGAGCGAGAGAAAGAGCGCGCGAGAGCGGCGCCAATAGTGCCGTCGTCTTCCCATTTCCACTTCAAATTTCAATTCCAATTCCAATTCAAAAATCCACCGTCGAGCAGCGGGCGGGCAGCCACGAAAGTTAACTTAACCGATACAGGCCACATCAAACCAGAGCACCAGCACCAGCAGCAGCGGCGGCAGCAGCAGCGGCGGCGTCACTTGGTAATTAAAAGGAAAGACCGAAAGTCGGCAAGTGGACAAGTCGGCAGAATCTCTCAGTCGCAGAGACTCACTCGCGCGCCGCACGTCCGTTCCTTTTCCTCCGTTCGTTATAAAAATAGCAACGCCTTAAACGATCGCTCGCATCGCATCAGAATCGGAATCAGAATCAGCCGCCATCCCATCACATCGTCATCAAGTAGCGGATCTTGATTCAGATTAAGATAATCATATAATCCTTGTATTGACAGTCGAAATTGCTTTTAACAAGTTTCAACCTGATACAGGTTTTTTCTACCCTTTTTTGAAAGAGAATTTTATTGAGAAAATGTCAATTCAATTCAAATTCAATTTGATTTAATTTGTAGTTCTGGAAATACCAGAAAATTCACCCGTAACTCTGGTGCCAATCTTTAGTTTCTAATAGATATTTATCGAAAAAATCCTTTCAAAATGTTACAAACTCATTCTATAATTAGTTTTTGAAGTTGACGCCGAACACCATGGCAGGTTTATTAGTTCCCATTATAAAGTTTAAAGTTCCAGCTTGATACACTTGATAAGTTCTTAAGTTAAGTTCTTTGAATGACACCTAAACAGTTTGTTGCTTATAACATTATTTTATTAGAACTTTTTTATTTACCCTTAACATTCTTTGTCAATATAGCAAAAGCTATAGATTGGGGAAGTCATAATGAACCTCTAATTATACTTTAATTTTATTTAACCCCCTTTTTTTTAAGAATTTACAGACTTGTCACTTGTTTATTAAACACATTTTGGAACATCAAAAGAAATCTCTTTAATTTCTGCATAGATTACACTTGCAAACCTATCCTAACAAAAAGAGACTTCGAGCCAAGTTAAATCAAGATATGAGATATGATTATCTTATTCCTTTCTAAATTCCTTTCACTTATTAATGAAACTCTTTTTTTTTTGCACAGATATTGTCCTCTCTTTGCTTGGTAGCCGCACACAGTAACCGGCAACATTTCACTGGATCTAATGGCCAAGGACGAGGAGGATGACCTGCTGCCCGATAAGGATGCCGCCAAGGGCTTCTACGCCAAGTACGAGCCCAAGGAGATATTGGGCAGGTGAGAGGAGCAAGCGCAGCTGTAAAAGCTTACACAATATATAATGAGGCAGCTCTTCAGCTGGTGGTCCGATACCCGCTTAATGCTACGCTTGCAGTAATGTAAGCTTTGTTTATGGCTCTGCATTTTGGGGCCAATGGTGTGGTGCCAAGTGACTCAGCCTACCAAGAAGCTCTTCACATGGTCATACGTGTGCGGCGCCCCATTTCCGCCTGAGCAATGGGAATGGGAATGGAGCGGCGCCTGGCTGCCGGCTGCCGCTCCTCCTCCTCCTACTCTGTCATTGCCTCGATTACATCCTCCATAAATCCGACTTTACCAGCGGGGACTAAGCAAATACGGGGACTAAGCGAAAAACAAGGGCAATTACAATTACAATTACAGCGATTAGATAAATCATACGATGATCATGCCAAAGCCAAGTGATCCAGCAGCAGTTTTGTTGATCTTGCAGGGGCATCAGCTCGACCGTGCGCCGGTGCATCGAGAAGGAGACGGGCAAGGAGTTCGCCGCCAAGATCATTGACCTGGGCGCCACCACGGAAGCGGGCGAGACGAATCCATATCATATGCTCGAAGCAACCAGACAAGAAATCTCAATCCTGCGCCAGGTCATGGGTCATCCCTACATAAGTGAGTTCAAGCCCTATTCTCTCCTCAAAATCGCTTTACTCTTTGCTTAACTTCCAATTTGTTTCCAGTTGATCTGCAGGACGTGTTTGAGTCAGATGCATTTGTTTTCCTCGTATTCGAGCTCTGTCCCAAAGGCGAGCTCTTCGACTATCTGACCTCCGTGGTGACGCTCTCCGAGAAGAAGACACGCACTATTATGCGCCAGATTTTCGAGGGCGTCGAGTACATCCATGCCAAGAATATCGTTCATCGCGACCTTAAGCCCGAGAACATCTTGCTCGACGAGAATCACAATGTGAAGATCACGGACTTTGGTTTCGCCAGGCAGCTGCAGGAAGGCGAGAAACTTACAGGTGAGTAACGCTGCGCTTCCATTAGGGTTGCTTAAGTAAAACCTCTTCTTCCACTGCAGATCTGTGCGGAACGCCGGGCTACTTGGCGCCAGAGACACTCAAGTGCAACATGTTCGAGGGATCGCCCGGCTACTCCCAGGAAGTGGATATGTAAGAAGCAACTATTAATGGAAATATCAGTTATGGAATTAGCCCTGGGGGCACGGGGAAAACCATCTTTCGAGGGCTTGAATTACTTCCTTAAAATTAATGTCAACATGCCTTGTTTATTATTTTTAACTACGCTCATCAGATTGTTGTTTTGTTTGCATTTTTTCAAGTGAGTCATAAGCTTTGGGCAGTTAATCTGAAACCTGATGAGTTCCGATATCGTCAACTATTTTTCCGTTGCCTTAATTTATTTATTTGCTGCGAAAGCTTCCCATTGGGATCCTCATTTCATGGGCTCAGCAATAATAGCAATAAATAAGTAACAAATGCAGAAGTGGATTCCCACTCGGATCTGCTTTCCTTGGGTTCAGTGAAACAAAAATTGATACCTTTTTTTTTTTCCCATTTCACACTTTCAGATGGGCCTGCGGTGTCATCATGTTCACTCTGCTCGTCGGCTGTCCGCCCTTTTGGCACCGCAAACAGATGGTCATGCTGCGGAATATTATGGAGGGCAAGTACAGCTTCACCTCGCCCGAGTGGGCAGATATTTCAGGTGGGTCCCTGAGCCTTTAGGAAAGACCATTTGGTAATCGATATTATTATTGGCAGAGGATCCCAAGGATCTGATACGAAAATGTCTAGTCGTTGATCCTGCGCAACGTATCACCGTCAAGGAAGTATTAAGACATCCATTCTTCAACCAAATGGTAAGTGCCGGAGGTACTGGCTGCTGTCGAAGCACGATCCCCAACACCACAACCACCTCTAGCACCTCTACGGGAGTAAAGTCAGTTCAAGTCGAATGCCACGACGTTCTAGGCCCAGTCAAAGTCCCAGTCCCAGCAGCAGTCTCTCTAGTCCTTTCGTATAGAAGCTAGCCTGGATCTGGGGGATATTGTACACACAACACAAACCGAACCGAACCAAACCAATCCACAATCCCCCCTGCAAATGTCTCTAAACACACAAAAAAAAAAACACAACACACTCTGATGGAAGAACACACCACCTGTGACTCACACCCACTCACAACAGCCTAATATTAACTGCTTCTTCCCACCGTGTTACTGCCTATCAAAATACGATATTAAGACTTATAATTTGGTTAGGGTAAGCCGTAAGCTCCCGTAGTTAGTCCAAACCAACAGTGAGATCTATGGAGGATCCATGTCCAGCCGTCTCTTTTTGATTTCCCCCCTTTTTGGGTTAATTAAGCATCACGCCTCTTTTCCGTTTAGTGTTGTGCGTTTTATATTAATTTTACTATTACTATTTTTTATTATACCAAACATTTTCTCTCTTCTTTTCCTTACATATACGAAAACGATCAAAATCTATATCAAAAATCGATACACTTAATTTTTAAACGAATACCGAAAACGAACGATAACGAACACACTCGCTCGCTCCGATAACTGATACTGATAACGATACCGCGATACATTCGCATTCGATAGCTGTTCGAGCAGAATATTGATGGCCTCAAGCGCAGCCTGTCGACCAAGTCCCGGCGAATGAGTCGCATCACTGAGATTGCACTGGTAACGAACTGTTCCCGGACTAACCCAATCCCCCAAGTATCTCTCTCTCTCTCTGTCTCTCTTCCTATCTCTCTCTCACTCACTTTCCGTGCTGTGTGTGTGTCTCCGTTTATCGGAGCCGTAATCGCTATAATAACGATAATCCGAACGATCGATGATCGATGATAACCGATGGGGCCGGCAGTCCCAAAACTCAACTCATGTCCATGCAACGCTGCTGCCGGCCCACCAGCATTCGTTCGTGTCTGTGTTTCGTTGCATTCTGTTCTGTTTCGTTATGTGCGCCGATCTACTACCTAACCCAGCTATATTCAATATAAATACATACTACTTGTATACACACCATATACTATATATATATACTATATATATGAAGCGTTGAGCATAATAACTTCTAACCTATGCTTCGTTTTTTGCATCCGATTTTCGTTTTTATTTTTTGCCTGACGATAACGATTGCGATTGCGCGATGATAATGATGATGCTCATGCCCCACGATGATAACCGAAACCCATTCCCCTTTAATCCCATTCCGTTGTACTTGATGTTCGTTCGATCGTTGTTGTTTGTAGTTCGTTTGCCCCTCCTTCCCTCCCCCTACTTATATACACATAAATTTATGTTTTGTACAAAAATCGACCGATTGCCGATAACTAAAACCGATAACGCGTGTGTGTGTGTGTGCAGCCATATTCTATTCATATTCCGTCGTTAAGTTTAATCTCTGTGTCTGCATGCCAAGCAATAAGCAAAAACTCTAGCAGGGTCCCCTCTTCCCAGTCCCCAGACCCCCCGAAATCCATGTTCCATGCATGAACAAGTGCATTGAAAATTAGAAGATGAAGTAAGCGAAAGTAAGGCAGTGTGAGATATGAGGACGGCGGCACTCCCATACCTTTAGGATTACTCAAAGTCAAGAAAGTCTTTAGAAAATCGGTCATGAAACATTTTACGATATCCCAAAATTCACCTAAACCTTGAGAGCAAATATCCAAGGTATGGGGGTGCCCCTGGATAAACCCCTATCAAGGTGCATATAAGTCCTATATATATTTAAGGCCTACACATACACATGTCTAGTTCATAAGTCAAGGAGTCCTCCTAAGTATCCCGCCTATTTATAATATCCCGTTTATAACTGATAACCAACCAATTTTAATTTCTTCCGCGCCAACACTCTGCTGCTGCCTCTGCCTGCATATCTGCCTTTGCCTCTGCCGCCCCTCCGAACCCGAACCCGAATCCCCCTCGTTACTCTTATTCAATCGCGTACGCCAGATGCTAATGGGTGATCGCCGGCATCCGCATTTGCATCCGACGCCGCCAGTTGTCTCTGCCGGCCACTCGAGTCGCTTCTCCCTGGCTGGCTCCTCATCAATAGCCCTGAACAGCGGTTACCTGTACTGTGCGCCGCAGAGCTCCTATTCCTCAAACCGGATGCGGGACGGGCCACTGGACGATGCCTGCCATGCCGCCTCGATGGCCACTTCCTGCTCCTCAGCATCCTCCAACTCTCCAGCGGCTGCCAGCACATCAGCAAACGCCTCCACATCCGCCTCTTATAAAACGCTTACGGCTACGGTCTACTATCAGCAGCAGCCCCAGCAACAGCAGCAGCAGCAGTTCCTCCAGTCGCAACAACAGGCTCAGGCTCAGGCTCAGGCACTGGCACAGGCGCAGCAGCAGCAGCAGCAACCCCAACACCAGCAGACACCACAACTGCATCCACATCCCCATCCGCAAAAGTCGCTGGCCCAGGTGCAGCCAGGTGGCGATGTCAATGCAGATGCCAATGGCAATGGCTACGAAAGTGCAGCCGCCGTTGGCAAGCACTTGGTCTATGCACCAATCCCAGTGCAGGCAGGTTTTCCTTTGATTTTCTTTGCTTTTCTTTTCCATTACAATTGGCCCCCAGGGCAGTGGCCGGAAAATGCCAGGGAAACGATCACAAAAGTCCAAGAACTTGATTGTAAAGATAGGGAAATATTCGTTGAACACTTTGGAATATTTAAAAGAAATTAGAGTATTCTTAAATTTACTTTTCTTAAAGAAAGAAGAATAATATTTAAATATTAGACTTTTTTTTAATGTATTCTGCCTTAGTTTTTAGGTTGTTTTAAATTCATTTGTTAAATTCCTTTGTTTCTTGTCATTTTTGATCGTTTCCTTGGCAGCCGCCTTGCGGGGCTCTTTATAGTTTTATTTAGATGCCACACGTATGATTAATGATCACTGATTACCGTTTAATTTCTAGTGCTTTTAGTTGATTCGATTATAGCATACAAAAAGTCACCACATTCATTTATTCAACTTCAGAGTCAAGCTGCACTCGACATCTCACCCCTTTCTCTATCCCTCTCTTTCTGTCACTGCCCTCTCGCTCATATTGGACGAGTGTCCAAGACCTTGGGATATGAATCCGTGTCCGTCCGGTTCGTGGTCCAAGTCCCAATGCTTTCCCATTATCCAACCATCCATCCATTCATCTATCCATCCGCCTCCAATTAGACTTAAGACCAAAATTATTCAAACGCACTACAACACGTATTACTTTATTATTACTTTACTATTATTGTATCTTCTTATAGCTGACACTTAGTCATATCATAGCGAGTAAACACAATGTTTGTATTATATGCACCTTTCTCTAGTACATATCTCTCGGGTGAACTGGATGATATTTACAAGAACTGTATGTAGTAGACTTGCTTCCGCCGTATAAGCGTACTCTCTGTGTAGTATTATCCGTAGCCTTAGACACCATCTAGGTCGGTGGCTCATCTCTCACTCTCTCTCTTTCCCTCTAATCCCCTCAGTGTGCACTGTCTGTTGTCCAGGATCTAACCCCAAAGGCTAACTGCATGCTAGTCGTAGTTAAGACTAACCCCAAACCACATTTCACACTGCGTATATATGTACATAGATAGCACCCAAAGAAACTCACACGAAAATATGATAAGGTTCCAAATGCCAAGCTGCATTTCTTTGGGTGCGTCTGCCATTTGTTATCTGTTATCTCTGTAATCGTATCTACAATATTATGAAAATAACGCCAAAATCGATTCACTGACGGATTATTTTGTTTAATTTCTCCTCTGTTGATGATGTTAAACACGTTTTGTTTGTGTGTCATGTTCTCTATATTGTCAGAGTCTCAACGCCCTTATAAGATGTGTGTCTATAAGTCGGTGTTGTGGAGACTCCCTTGTGAGTAAACCAAGTCAAACTGAGATAGATTTGCATACAGTATTATTACTATTACTATAATTACCATATATCCATCCATCCACCATGCCCACACATATATATATATCTACTCGTGTCAATGTGATCGAATTACTCCTCGTGTATCCGCATATTTCCATAGTTGGTAATCCGTAAATAGCGTGAATGTATGTGTCTATCTCACCTGTAATTACCCCTGCTAACCCCGACTAACCAAAACACACACACCCGATCTTTGGTTTGCTTGAAAGTTACTACTACTACCAGTTAACCGCCAGTTAACAGTTAACGCTCACCCATCGAACCCTAACTACTCGATAGTCAACTAACTAAGACAATCAGACTAACACTCGGGCACTCGAAAAAAACACATCCATTATTGCTGTCCCCGATGCCGATCTCTGTTTTCTTGTTGTTCCGGTTGTGGTCCTTGCTCCAAGGAGTAACCATTAACGCCATTAAACGCTAACTGCTAACCGCTAACCGTTAACCCAAGATGGACGCTAACCCCCTGTTAACGCTAACCCGTGGCGTGTGCACCTAACCAACACAAAGCCAAACAATATTAAAAAGAAAAAAGAAAACAAAAACAAAAACGTTATCGATGCGAAAAACTACAAGACCCATCTAATCCAGCTGCATCTGCTCTTGCTCCGTTTCCTTTTCTCACGTTTAGCTGCGCAAACAGAGTCGCTTCAACGCGCGCAAAAAGTTCCAATTCGCCATACTCGTGATACGGGCCGTCATCCGGATACGGCGCCTGCGCTATACCGCCGAGCCGCTGCACGTTGAGGAGGCTATCCGGGATCCGTATCGCGTCAAGGTTCTACGCAAGGTGAGTATCAGTCCGGGAACCCGGGATAATTCAGAATTAGAATTTACGTATAATTTGTCAATCTGTGAGAGGAAAATAAATCGATTTTCCAGGCTTCGATAATTTACAAAAGCTTAGAAGTAAAATTGATTTACATTGAATTTTTAACAAAAAGCCAACAATTGATATTTTAATTTATTTAAATATAAATATAAGTATTTT
Organism: Drosophila ohnishii; assembly: GCA_018905755.1. Classification (NCBI taxonomy): domain Eukaryota; kingdom Metazoa; phylum Arthropoda; class Insecta; order Diptera; family Drosophilidae; genus Drosophila; species Drosophila ohnishii. The sequence continues at coordinate 2,057 of JAEIII010002122.1, read as the reverse complement.
TGTTTTTATTTAAAGCATAACTTGGGTTAATTATGGTTAAATTGTCAAGATTTTATATGAGCCATTTTTCTTAACTGATCACTGATTAACTCAATCGATTTTTAATCGAAAATAATTCATTCAGAATTGATTCTCGACATCCACTTAATTAATCTTCAACAACTACAAAACCAGTGCCCCAAAATTTGTTGTTTCGATATAAATCGATTGCTGAATCGAACTGACATCGATGTTTATAGCAAATGGAAAGACAAAGAAACATTTTTGGAAGTATTATAGAGCCAAGAATTACAATTACCAAATATATCGAAAACTTATCGATCAAATAAGTGTCCCAGAGGATATGGAAATCAAAAATCTTTGATGCCTTTGACTAATTCCAAAAACCTTTTTCACCAGGCTACTTTTACTAATTAAACCTTATTCGACTTCCTCCTCCTTCCAGGTCATCGATGGCTGTGCCTTCCGTGTCTATGGACATTGGGTTAAGAAGGGCGAGGGCCAGAACCGCGCCGCCCTCTTCGAGAATACTCCGCGCACCGAGCTCCACGCGCTCTACATCAACAATCTCAGCCGATAGGAGGCGGGAGCCGGTGGCCTGGTCGCTGATGAGCTGCACAAGCACACGGACACGGACACACAAAATCAAACCGAAAAGGAGGAAACAAAACGAATTAGCAAAAGTTACTAAGAAACACACACAGGAAATTGCAATTGCTGCTGCGCCCACAAGAGAAAAAAAGATAAGAAAAAGGAGAGACACCAAAAAGGATTCGGGATTCCAACTAGGAGGGATTCGCCTCGTTCTGGGTGGTTAGGGCAGGATCAGAACTAAACAAATACACATATGCTTAGAGGTTCTTCCGGCAGATTTGTCCTTGTGATTTCGTTTAGTCCTTTTACTTTTTTTCTGAATATTCGAAATAATCGTTAGTTTTTTTTTTTGTTTTTTTTTTTTGCCCGATGCCAGCTTATCGTTCATCAGTTATATATATTACATATAGAGAGCTATGTATTACCCAAACGAGCCAGAACGAGCCGAATCCGTATCCGAATCCGCATCCGAATCCGAATCGGCCAGAGGAGCAGACAGATCCTTGGCCCACTATACAAGCCCAACTACACCCACACGAGCAAGCCTACATGCATATGTATTTTCTGTTAATGATTCTATTAAATTATTTAATTGTATTGCTAAGCGTTTACATTTTAATTGTTATGTTGTAGTATACACAATAAATAAAAACAAAAACAAAAAAATACCAAAAAAAAAAAGGGGACACTCAAGAACTCATTCCCATTTAGATGTGCCTGTTGCAGTCGTAGGACCGCTCACAGCACTCGGGGAAGCTGCGATTGGTGTTGACAAAGTCGCGCTGCTTGCATCCCTTGGGCGGGGCAACCGCCTTGCAGGTCCTGATGGTCACACGGCCATTGGATTCGCAGTAGGCGCCGGCGCAGGGATGGTCCGGCAGCTTGCCGCCCTGGCCAGGCGACAGTACGGTGTTGGCGTCCAGCACGCACTTGCCAGGATGTGCTGGAAGAGGCATAAGGATAATAATCATAAATCTTTCCCACAAAGAATTTAAATCTTAGGCTCTCCACTCACCGTCATTGGTCAGCTTGACCACGGCCACGGCAGCCTGGGCGGTGTTGCTTCCGCCCAGAATAAGGATCAGGCTGGCGACGAGAAGGGCAGCGGCAACGGTGAAACGAGACATCCTGTTGATGGTGCTGGGAGGAGGATTAGGAAGACTGGAAAGACTGGGATGTGCTCGATGTGATCGATAAGGCTGCAGGTCCGCAAGTGCTGTCGTTGTGGCTCCAGCGACAATGTTTTATACGCAGCCGGGGGCGAGACGGTTATCAGAGAGCCAAAGCCCCAGGGCAGCGGCTTATCCGCGACAGCAAAGCTTGACGGCTTGACCTTGTCCGAGCGATCCTCCGGCTCCTCCGGGGCTCTCCAGTTCCCTGCGTTTTTTTTTTTTGTTCGCTTCCAGCTGCCTGTTTGGCCGCTTTTGTTGCTATTTCTTGTTTTTTTGTTGGTTTTTTTTTTT